>VHZZ01000110.1:279930-304747 GCA_009801015.1 Silene noctiflora
GGCTCGAGCTCGAGTTTTGGTTCTTGAGCACAAGCCGAGCAAGGCCAGGCTCGGGCTCGACTCAGCTCGTTAACACCCCTACCGACCGGGTCATAGAGTTGTCACTTGTCACCAGTTTTTACCACGACTCTGAAATTTCGAATGATGAAAAAGAAATAATGTTAAAATTCTCGAGAAAGAGCTTTAATGCACGAGGTAAAACCCAACTCAAATTTGAGTAAAATCAAACTAATCAAGAAAAAATATTTGAGTAAAATCAAACTAATCAAGAAAAAATAAAACTAAGGAAAATTGGTTTTTGCATAGCTTTGAGGACGACGACGTAAATCGGGAACACCCAGTAACCCAGTTCAGTTCAGAAAGGGTAAACAAAATGAAAAAGAAAGAAAAAGAAAAAAAGAAAAAAGCAAACTCACTTGTGAGATATTTTTCAGAAAGCTCTGCAGCCAGAAATTTCAACCATCCAACCAGGCACTAAAAATATCTCCCTCTGTACCTAGATTATATAAACCCTCAGATCTTATCCACTCCATACCTTCAGTAATACCACCACAATAATACTTGAGAGTTCCGAACCGAAATTAAGAGAGGGAATAATGGAGTCCTTGAGTAGGCCAAACAGGAGCGATGTACATTTAAGCGCAGAAGAAGAAGGAAGAATTGCAGAAGAAACTCGAGAACACTTTGACGGTTTGGCTCCTAAGCGCCACACTAAGCCTCAACGAAGCGAGTATTCCTCGAATTATGTTGATGTTAATACCACAGCTGAAAAGATCATCCCAGAATATGCAGAGTTTCAACGACTCGAAAATGATCAAGAGGTGCTTCTGAAACACACTTTCATTTGATTTTGTACCACATTATCATATACTCCGTACTTATTAATTAGGATTTCTAGTGGTAATTAGATCGCAATTAAGATCCTCTCTGTTTCATCCTGAAAAGCAACGGGAAGAGAATAGAAAGACAAAAATAATTCAAAATTGTTTTGCGAGAGAAATGGAGAGGATCCATGGATTCCATACTCATTCGATGCAGTTTCTGAATGTAATTTTCATTATTACCCCGTCTCCCACCACACAGCCTTTGAGGCACTGGGTACTAGAGTAATAATGTCGTCGATGAGGGTAGCTTTATCTTTGCAGTTTGGATTACCTCTGGCTTGAAAAACAAACCTCATGGACCGACCATATACACTTTAATTCCGGATACTATAGGAAGAGAGTTAAACCTTAGGTGGTACCATGTTAATTTTCTGAAACAAATAAGGTAGCACAATTGTTGGTACTTCACTATGTTTTTATCCAGTGCAGAAATTAGAGAGCAAGAATGGAGGCAATGTGACTGAGGAGTTTGTGGAGACGGAATACTACAAGGATCTGAACTGTGTAGATAAGCAACATCACACAGTATGTTCTCGCTTTTTGTACTGTGTAGCAGACAACAATGAACCTATTTTCAGTTTCTGATAGTTTTTCATGCATTTCAGACAGGAACAGGTTTCATCAAAATGGAAGATGGTAATGGCCAAGCCTACGGCATAGCTCCTGATTCTGATTTTAATCGTCATGCATCTAGTAAGGGAAACCCGGCAACTAATGACTGGCTACCATCCATAGATGATGATCAGAACACACTAGCATCAGACAAGCCTAACAGGAGTGATAGCTGAGAAGATGTTGGGCTTTGTCGGTCCCTTCATGTTCAAGCTCCGTAATGTGTCATTATGGTGGAAAGTCTTGGTTATTGTGGTGTGATTCGTAATCCTATCTATATGTAGCAATTCCACGTACTAATAAAAAATATTCCGAAATTTTATCTCGTGGAACTTGTCCTAGTAGTAGCAAAACAACCAAATTTCAACTATATTCCCACAATGCCCAGGACTCTCAAATGGCAGGGGAAGGGAAGGTGGATATACCAACACATAGAGAGTATGGATGACCCGTGATGAAAATTATGGAGAAATGCATCAAGTGAGTACTACTTCACAATGAAAAGAAAAGCACATATAACAATATAGCATGAATACTACTTTTATCATTCAAGTCTAAACACCACATTTGTTTTGGCGCAGTCTCAAAGACACTACTTTGACCGTGTTTTCTGGATGTAATATTCCTAATTTTTGTTGAAAGTATCAATTATGGAAGTCTTTTTGATAACAAATGTAAATACATAAGTGTCATATTTTAACTTTTGATATTTTTTAAAGAATTACGGTCAAAGTTTAGAAACAAGGTGTTTGGACTTGAATGGAGGAGTATATAACAAGCATACGAACGGGATATATTCTATATACACTCTTTCATATAACTGGTCATGGGAGTGATGGGACAAGATTCACCTCAAGATCTGTTACTGTGGTTCGAAAGACAGATATGCAGGCAGAAGAGAATTGTGTTGTTCATTACCCAACATTAACAATACAAAAAATTGTCATTTCCCATGCTTAAGGAGAAAAAAATAAAGAGACGTGATATAAATAGGAAAAAAAACACATTCTACTAAAATGAAGGTGTGACCTACGAACATGTTGTACACACTAAACAGAACCGTCAGATAGTTTCTAGGACTTCTTTTTGTACGGAGCAAGCAAAAGAAGAGAAAAATCGTCATATATGTCACAGTTGAGATGCCAGTTGAGTGTGCGTACCGTTGTCACGCTGAGGTATGATATAATTAAACTCCTGTGATGTACAAGCTAGCTGCAAAAACAATATCGCGCTTAATGGCATTCGAAGCAGCTTCCATTTTCTTGTATAAGGCTGAGTTCCCCATAATTGATGCAGCATTTTTAAATTCCCGACATGTTTCATCAAGTCGAACGATAGTTCTTACTATTAGACCTTCTGGAACATCAGTTAACTCACAAATATCAGCAAACTCCGTTCCCTGTCACAAAGATGCAAAAAAGTTTAGTCACCATATAAAAGCAACAATGCTTTCAACAAATATATTATATTATGTGAAACGAGTTTTGTATAAGATGGGCTCACAGGTGAGGAAGGCTCATCCTTGTGTATTCTCATTCAATTATGGGGTTAATAGGTTGGTTTCACGTGTGAAACCAACTCACGTGTTTTTGAGAATTATGCGATAGAATGATTTATGAAGCTAGTTAGCTAGGTATGAACATAAATAATTTACCTTTGCCCATTCATAAACAACTTCAACAAGACCAAACTTGAGATTATCCCGAGCATACTCTTCTGGGTCTATTGGAAGATTAAACTTCGCCTGTTGCTTCCCAAGTCTGATGGCTGTATCATATAATCTACAAGAAGATATATATATTAGTTTAACCTTAAAAGTGATATCATGACATAGTAAACCCTGGGTACTTCAATTCTTTTTGTTAACAAATCTTGAGAAAGCATACATTAGAAATGTAAAAGTGTAAACCCTTCTCTAGTTTTCATTGTCCAAGAGTCCGAATCCAACCCTAAACTCACATCATCCAGAACAAAAAGTATTGAAAACATGAATGACTCAGAGGCTCTTCCCTATGGGAACCAAGGGGAAGGACCTGTACACAACCTTACAAAACAAGAGAAAGTATTTCCAGACAACCCATAGTGAAAATGGCATCAACCACAGAGACAAGCAAAACAGAGTAAGAACACAGATGCTAACCTCTGCACAGCCTTAGAAAGCTTGGGAGTTAAAGACGGCTCGGAAGCATTCTTCTGTTGAAATACAAAAGCAGACATTACTGCCACTGCTTCTTCTGGTTCGAGGTCCCCCATTTGGTTCTCAAACAAACACTCTGTGCATATCAGCTCTTCTCCAGAGTTCATCTCACAGGCAACACGACCCTTTATCTGAACTACAAGGTCGTCATCTATACAGCCTACTTGTTTTAGAACATCTATCTGCACGCAGAAAGGATAACGTTAAAGACCTATTTGGATGTTGCACCCTATGCTATGCAAAATACTTTTTTTCCCCTTTGCAACAGAGAGCCCCAAGGGCAATTTTGATTCCGGCGAGTTTCTAACCCAAGTCTTGAGCATCAACCCTCAATGACTTTACCAGCTAAGCTATATGATATGTGAGTATGCAATGCAATATGAATAGTTAAGAGGAGTCACATATGCCGTGACAGAGAAAAGCCTCCACACGTAAGCTGTCATACCCGCCCCTGAAAGTCTGGCATCTGTAGAAGCGCTTCATCAGACATTTGAAACTTCAACATATCCACTTCATCTCTGTGCTTGAATATCTCTTTAACCGACTTCATATGCTCATCCAACTTTATACAACCATGGCACTTATTATCTGTCATGTTTTCCAATAACTTGTTCCATTTGTAGTATGTGTGTATTAGGTCCATATTCTTCAGCTTAAGATCTGAACAACGATAAGAGTTATGAATATGAGGCTCATAATTGAATAGCCTTCATTGTTTTGTTTCTCAGAATAAAAAATATGTTAATGCTACGTAACATCTGATCACATCATCCATATATATTATTAAAAGAGGCTTTTTTCGAGCGATATTAGAGCTCCACATCATCTTTTTTAGTTTTAGGAAAGTATATTATAAGATTTTCCAAGATTATGACAAATATACTATGTAATATTCTTAATATCAAAGGTATATTTTACATAAAAGAATTTTTTGATTATCAATCTAACCAAAAAGTATAATGCAAAACATTTAGAAACTTAGATATTTGGATTCGTCGCAAAAAATGTTTTCATTTGAGTATAAATTTCGTATTATTTACTACTTCCTCCCTTCCATTAAATTGTTTACATTTACTTTTTGAACAAATATTAAGAAAATGAGATTTCTCTATTTTTCATATGTTTACTTACACAACTACTCTCATGTAAGCCTCTCATATTTTGGGACCCACCCACCGAAAGATATAAAAGTAGACAATGGTATATGAGTCATTTAATTGATAAAAAAATATCCATATATAGAAATGTAAACAGTCAGGGAAACGAGTTAAAATAGAAAACGTAAACAATTCAATGCTATGAACTAATCATTATTATTTTCTTAAATTTTAATTATGAGAAAATATGGTGTAATTTTTAATATGTTATTTGTCCCACATTGAAAATTTATGTGGGTGTGGTGAATATATTACATATAAATAATAAAATTGTATCACGCCACATTGGAAGATTACCATTAGGTAGGTGATCCTATGATTATAAATAAGAGTCATCATTGTAACTTAGGTATCAACACAAAATCTTTTGATTCTCTCAAGTATTGTCATAATACAAATAATAACATACAAAATATTAAACACGTAAATATTTATAAAGACGATTATATATTAGTGATATTATCATATGCTTACCTTAAGAAAAAACTATGAAATAATATAATAAGATTCGTGGTAAGAAAAATGTTATCATTAAAATATAGATTTCATATAATTTGCACATATTAAAAATGGGTGTTGCTCATTCATGTACATGATTTACTCAATTATATACATGATTTCCAAATTTACCCCTCACATTTTCTCTCCTTTCCTCCAAACATTTCACACAATTCAATATCCTCTTCCAATATACTCCGTTCAATTCCCTCCCACCACATGCCACCTACCCCTGATGCCAACCCCGTCGTTCTGCACCCCTACACCCATGACCATTCCCACCTCTACCCAATTCAATAGTCAGTGTCAGTTTCTATTAGATTAATTAATATCGCTATATAACTTGACGTTGTAAACCGGAGCTCTTGATTTCTTAATGTTATTGATCATTGGATTTTAAGAACAACAATCTGTCTAATTTCCCCGATGCAATTGCACTTTATATTTGGAAAGTGGTCAACACTAGTGCATCCATGTATACAACTATTATCTCAGAATCATAACTTAACTTTACGGAAATTCCCGATTTCATATCTTGATTTCATATCGTTGTTGATTAGTCATTGTCGATTCTCGAAATTATTATTGATCGATATGAGAATTAGCGCCCAYAATTGAATTATTTGATGGATTTGATTAATTTTGTGAGGAAGAGAATTAGAGAGAGTTTGTTTATTTTATTTTTAGGGAAGAGCAATGTATGGAAAAATAATGGTAAAAAGTCCACGAAAGAGTAATGTTTGTACATGAAAGAGCAACTACGATTAAAAATTGTGTACTTTTTAGTATGTTATGCTTCACATTGAAAAATAATTTAGCTGGGGTGAATACGTATAAATAATAAAATTGTCCCACATCGAAAGATTAGCATAAGATGAGGTAATTCTATGATTATAAATATGAGGCATTATTGGACTTAGGTATCAATCAAAAATGCTTTGAGTCTCTTCAGTATGTCTTAGAGAGCTCTTAAGAGAATGTATCAATCCACAATATGATATATATTTTCTATGTTATATTGAAATGATGTTTATAATTTTTATTTTTATTTGGCAAAAAAAGTATCGTAAATAAATTATGAAAATTATATAATTAGATTTGTAGTTAAAAAAATGGTATCATTAGAGTATAGATTTCATATCATTTGCACATATTTTAATTATGATAAAAAAAATAGAAAAAAAAAACGTACGAATATTAGTAGATAATATAATATTTGCTCATTATTAAACCGGGTTTGTTGTCGAATTAGGTGCGGAAAATATTGTATACTTCTAAGTATATTTTTTTTCCCACATTGAAAAATAATGTAGGTGTGATGAATATATAYTACGTATAAATAGTTGAATTGTCCCAAATCAACAGATTATCATAAGGTTGAGTTATCTCATGACTATAAATAAGAGTATCGTTGAACTTCGGTATCGAGAGCTCTTATAAGAGTACGTCAGTTACAACTTACAACAATAACATACAAATAAAGCTTTACAATTTTTTTTTCATTAACAAGGTGTTTTATCTTTTATTTTATTTGAAAAAAATATTTTAATCATATGTAAACAAATTAGACATAGGATGCAAAATTATAACTAAGTTAATTACCCCGTTGCAACGCACGGGTGTCAAACTAGTATATACTATTAAAGGTCATGTTTTTCTTCAACTGAATCCTAAACTGAACTTTACCCAATTGAAGACCAAAATGAGCTAAAATGAAGTGACGTGCTGAAATTAAGTCCAAAAGAACTAAAGGAGGGAGGTGGGAAATTAAAGTTTGAAAAAACTAATACGGAGTACCAAATTCTACCTCTTCTTTAATTCCTTTCACTTTTCTTTTCTTGTCCATTTATTTGATTTGTTTGACTTCCGTGTTTTTTTAAGTTTCTAAATG
The DNA here is from genome assembly GCA_009801015.1 of Silene noctiflora. Lineage (NCBI taxonomy): Eukaryota > Viridiplantae > Streptophyta > Magnoliopsida > Caryophyllales > Caryophyllaceae > Silene > Silene noctiflora. Next base: position 287,170 of record VHZZ01000110.1, read on the forward strand.
CTAAATTACTGTGAATGCTAAATTACCATATTGTCTTGATAAGTTGTACAGTATGCATTTACAAAAATACACTTATTTAGTTATTTGGTTCTGATTTGGGTCCAAACTCCAAACCTCCCCATTTATCCCACTAAGGCACCCCACCTAATCTAATCTACCCCACTTAATCAAGCCAACCATTTAATCAAAACCTACACTCACTCATGTGTTTCCCCCAATTTACCCATCGGCCATCACTCATTCATCCCTAACCTAGCAGACCATTCTCTCTCTGCAAAAACTCAAAAGACCTAGAAGATGAAATCTCACTTCCGCACACAAAGAAGTGGACCGAAACAAAACATGCAAGGAATCAAAGAAGAGGGGAAATTAATAACACCATTAATCAAATTTGTTACTGTGGCAAAATTCTGGGACTTTTTATTCAAAGCTTGGCAAATAACCAATTTAATAGTACAAGGGGAGAACACTGATAGCAAAGGCATACCTCTCTGAGGGTCCAACGCTGGAGGATATTTATCTCTATTATTAGATTTCAGATCCAAAAGCTGCTGGACGGTTTTTGAATAAGCAGCAGTGCTGACATCTTCAAGAAGCCGAGCTTGGTCAATCTTTAGTCTGCAATTACAGATGTAAAGGAACTCTCTATTGTCCACTTCTCTGACCTCGAAATGTTTACCACCAGTCACCCCTTGGTGAGGCAATTTGATGTTGACAACACCGGATCCCTTGCGAGTAGTTGAAGCAGAATAATATTCATCATCTAATCCACGTTTTGCTTTAGGCAACAAAACAAAACCTTCTTCTGGTTTTCCACTACCTTTGTCAATTGTGGCCCCAATAGCTGATGTGGATGGCCCTATTAGAGCTAGATCGGGTCTCAGCACTAAAACAATGTATTTTTTAAGGCTAGCTGAAGGTGCTTTTAGTACCACCCCGAGTAAATGGTCCGGAGTCTGCAGATAAGAAGATTGAGCACAATATCAACATAGTTAGACATCATACTCCATCATTAGGATAGACCGACAGAATTGCTCTGAGACATTGAACTAGATATATGGATAGTCTGGGAGGACATTGCTATATCCTTCCACTCATCTAGCAGGTTGATGACATGGCTTCACAAAAAAAAAATTAACCTTCATCCAACATAAAATATAACAGAGCCCAAGTAATAGGAGGAAAACTAAGACAGCAATCTAATGTGTAGCAGAAACTTTAATGCAATATGGCAGACAACTCCAAAGACTCGTCAGTTCAATGCTTAAATAAGTAAAGCCCAGTAAGCTTTATGCTTAATTCCTCAAACCCAACCACAATATTTAACGACACACATAACGTTATCCCGACTCGCTATGAGTTGAAGTATGCACAAATCCCAAAAAATAAGGACTTATAAAAATAGAAAGAAACTGTGAACAGCTGATTTCAAGCTTGCAATAAAAGAAATGCAACTTTAGGGATGTGTCTCCATCAAATAGGCTATAGACCAGCTATTTATCTCAGTAACTCACCGTTGGAGATTTGACAACCACCACCCTTCCAGGCATAAGAAACGTCTGAGCAGCATGAGACTGCATGATGCCATCCGTTATCTGGTCCAAATATCCCTCAGCCTCTTTGTACATCTTATAGTATTCTTCAATGGATGGTTCACCCTTTATGCATCTACAAGTAAAATGAAATGGTTAAACATGTTTAAAACATACGTAAATGGAATAAAAGATGATGGCTGGGGAAAGGGAGCTAGGCATAGTGGTATGCTCTCACTTAACAAATGTGAGATAAAGCTTCAGTTGTCACAGACCTCACAGTGTCCTGGGCTCATACAAGGGTCATCCCCGGCTGCCTATCTGGCAAAGTTCTATACCATATTGCCAGAGTTAAGTACTTCAGTCCGTTTCGTAACAAACTAACATCGCAATTATACATGTGCCTATCTGGCAAAGTTCTCTAGATATGTCCAGACCATAGGTAAACCATATTTGTTAAAGGTATTCTTCATATATAACAGCCATTCTAGGACTTCTATTTATTCCCCCATTATCTCCATTATCAACCAACCTTGGCTCCAACACCATTAACCTCCTTTCTCCATAATTTACACCCCTCAGGTTCCCAACCATACTGGGCTACCAGTGGCAGTCACCACCATAAGTGAACCATTCACCCTAATACTACCAGATCGCCTCCCTCCCCCCTTACCCCACGAATCTATTCTCCTTCCCCCTTTAAGTATTATTTTTATAATTTTTAGGCATAATTAATTATTTAATGCTTCTCTGGAACAGGAAAGCAAAAAAAACATAACCATAAAACTACCATGAGTTTCAGAAGAGAACACCATGATTGCTCCATAGCCAAAATTAATCCAATGAACAAGGGATACACCCTATAGCGAGGTAGGGCCTTGGATATATGCAACCTTCCCTCAGTATTCACAATACAGTCGGATGACCCATATTGAAAATTGTGTCAAGAATTGAGTTGGCTACTTCACAATTAAAAAAAAAAATTAACATTTTAGAAAGTCATTTAATTTTATTTATCATACTCAACTGCGAATCTTCTTATCCATTTGAAATGGAAATGTAAGGTGTACCTCAGAAACTTTAGCATAAAAGTTAATCACAGATTATTTTCTTATCACCATATATCCATTCCCTAGAACCTCTAGGCAACTAAAGTTTTTTAATTGGCAGAAGAATCATTTTTGATCTTCTAATAAAACTAGTGAAACATACTCTATTGTTTTTGTAGGCTGTGCAAGCTTTCGCATCAGAAGCTGTTGCTTTTCAGGAATATTCTTTTGAGCATGAAATTCAGCAAAACTTCTTTTCAGCATGTCTTCTACCTACAGTTGTAAGCAGAGTAAATATAAATAAGTGTCCCTGTTAGAGAGCAGCATATAACAGTAAAATACTCAAAAGGTAAGACAATGTTAGTTACATGCAACCAAAACAAGCAGCTCTATCTCTTCTTCATTCTAAAAACTGTAAGCGGTCAGCACTACAATCAGTTCTACAAAAAGGCTGTCAAATAGTAAATTTTGATATTATAGTGTATATGCAATAATTCAGGCTTTTTACGTTGTCGTGAAATTTTACCGGAAGTCTGGAATACAGGATTCTTTCCAAAGACCCATAGCATACAATGTAGGACAAGACATCCATAAGGGGGTAATGAACCATTTAAAGTTGAAAGTTCAATGACACGTCATATACACCAATAAAGTTGTTGTACAAGACAATATTTTTATTTGCAAGATCCAGAAACTTATGTTCTGTCAGCTAAGACTATCAGTCTCAAATAACAGAAGCAATATTTTTTAAATCCAGAATCATTGCATAAATCAAACTTCTCTTCCAAGCACCTTTAATTCTTCAACGCGAAGTAGATGCAGAATCATGATATAAGTCAACCGAAACTGAGATTCAAGTCTAGTGGGATTTCCAACAATGACTTGTTTCATATCACTTTCTTCTGGAATCTCGTCACGGCACATTATAATAACTGTTCCAAATTTATCAAGCCCTCGTCTGCCAGCACGGCCAGCCATTTGGGTATACTCCCCAGGAATTATCTGCCTGAATTCCTTCCCGTCAAACTTTCTTAAAGTATCAAAAACCACCTACAGAAAGAAAGTTTCTTTAGGAAAGGATATTGAGTCCAGATTCTAAAACAAAATATTAGCCGACGGAGGCGTACACACATACACACACTACTCAGTTAAAAGAGAACCATCATAGAATGTAATACTCAGAGCAAAGTGCAAGGCTTATACCCAAATTGCCTCTAGACTACTGTGCCATCACTATTCTCAGATCAATCTTTTTGTATTACTTAATAGCTAATTCATAGGGGTGCTATTCCAAGTACAGGGAAAGTAAACATTGACTTACAATGTATAAAAGAAATGCTGATAAAAATTTCACATAGGAGTGGTTTTCAAGTTTCACTAATAGCAATAAAAGCAGTGTATCTCCATAGAACATCTGTATTTCTTGATTCAGTTTTACGAACATAAGACAATTCATCTCAATAACAGAGGCATTTTAGCACAAAAGATTCTAGGTAAAGCTTTCCAAATTGGAACAAATTTTTTGTCAGACATTCGCTTAACTCAGCAATGTCATCATTGCTCTACAGCACAAATGCTGTAGAAAGGTTGTTTCCAGTAACACGTATAATTGACGTCTTAGATTTAATCAAAATCCTGAACCCAGGGCACCTGTACGGATTACTGTGGGAGACGGCAATCCGAATTACTTTTTAACAGCTATTGCTGGCTAGCGGAAACTTGGCTGACAGTTTCAGAAAATTGGCTTCAGCTAAAATTTCATGCTGACAATCACATTTTATAAGTTGAAACGACGACATTTTATTTGTGTTAGCTTTTTATATAATGTTCGAAACAAAAACTGAGACAAATCTCAATATCCAACTGCCAGAAGGAAAAGGTTCCAGCCAGCTAAATCAGTCTGAATACGCCAGCACCAAACTGAGTTTAAGTTTGACACTAGATGAAGCAGCTATAGAGATCAATAGGTAACAGAAATAATATTCTGAGACATAAAAAATAGTCCACTTTTTTACAAGGTTACAATCAAGATCAAGAGGGTCAAATGCTGAAAAGTAATATACAAGCAGTGACCAAAGCACAACACAAATACTCAGAGATGAGAGGGAAAGTTAAAATTTTAGGGATAGCAAATCCATGAAATAAAAAAAAGTGACTCACTGTTCTAGCAGGAGCATTAACACCCATGGCAAATGTCTCGGTCGAAAACAGAACCTGGAAAAAAAAAATCAAGGACAGAAAATGAAATCAGTACATGTGCGCACCACTAGGAACTCAAAATACCAGTCATTTCTTACCACAATAACACAAAACATAAGAGTATAAATACGAACAGCTGAGCAGCCAAGTTCCATTTTTCATTTATATATCATGGAGTAACATTCAAGGTAGCCTTTCCCTTGTGACACAAAATGGCGATTATGTTGTTTTAAGATCAGTCATAATGAAAATTATGCTGAAAGTCGCAATTAAATGAGGTGCAATTAGTTTAGAGAGTCATTTAGCTTTATTCCATCACAAATTCATAATCGAGAACTACATAATGTGAGGCTTTGGCTCCATTAAAAAGCAAGTGCCCACAAGGCACACCATCAATGTGCATAGCTATGACAACATATAGAACCCTCTCATTGAGAAACGTAAGTAAAAAAAAAAAAACTACCTATACCTTGATAACACCGCGACAAAATAGCATCTCAATAACTTCCTTTACAATAGGTAGAAGCCCAGCGTGATGCACTCCAATACCTCTACGAAGAAGACTTTCAACTCTAAGAATCTGCGAAAATTTATCACTTAAGTACATACTGGGACAAACCAGGTCAAGAATAATACTCGTAATAGTGAAGCTGTAATAACCTGAGGTAGATTTCGGTCAGATCCCTTGAGCCTTGAAAATGCTTTGTCACAAAACACACGAATTTCACTCTTCTCTGAACTACTAGTAAGGTCAATAGTTGTCATACTATCAGCCGATCTATCACACCGGTTCTTTGAAAAACAAAAAACGATTACCTACAAATAGGCAAACAAAAGCCATGTCAATACTAAAGAACTAAACTATGGCATCAATAAAGCCTTAGCTGCAAAAATGACCCACAAAAACTACTTAGCAGATAAATAAAAATATAAAAGTACATACAACATAAAATACTACATTGCATTAGACAGAAAGATGTAAGTGAACATGTTCTGTTTGACTTTTGTAGAACTCCCTGAACTTGACAAAAAAGGGAAAAACGCTTCAGAGATCACCACCCTGCTTTGTGAAAGGCAGGAACACTAAAGGAATATGTGTTTTACAAAAGTCCAGCATGCAGAACCTTGATGTCAGTATATTTAACGCTTACCGGTAAAAGTGATTTTTTTAACAACTTGTTGACAAGTTGTAACCATAAAGAAGTATCAGATCTTCTCAGACCGAAATTATTCTGATTTCCATTTGCCCCTTTACTGTTCAAATTTCCTGTATTATGGGACCCAGAATGCTTTTGTTGCCCACGATAAGTATTGTCCCGGTTCTGAGTATGAGCTCCACCAGATCCAGCTGAAGAACCATAAGACATACCAGAGCCACTTCTGGCTGTACTAGAATTCTTTTTCTTGTGTGCATCTTTCGCAGCTTTCATACCCTGAGGCACAAAAGCTTCATTCTCACAAATTCTGTAGAGCTCACCGGAGTAAAATAGGCAGTGCTCCAATGGGACTGGTCTCTTCGTAGTCCTGATATTAAAACATCAAACATAAGAACATAACAAATTTTCAGGAACTAACATATTTTGGGATTTGCTATGTTGCTATTCTACTAATACCGACTAATAGCAAATGACTCCACAGCAAGTACTAGCAGATATGCCAGCCCACGTATGACATAGAATAGCATCTCACCCAGTGACACGGATGGTCTTCTGCTTCGTTCTTCCTATCCAGTCAGCAAATTCAATGGTATTTGGAACCTAAAGGATAAAAGTTGCAAAACATCAACAAACCTGAGAGTAAAACAATGTATAATGGGGATGTCTAGGACTGAAGATAACATTCAAAAAAGTGAATTTGCGAATTTCACACAATTAAGCCATAGAGCTCTACATGAATATGAATTGGTGTACCTAAATAGTTGAATATAATCAGTCATAGTCTCATAGACTTACCAGCATCAAAATAACAAATTGCTTTCTAACCACAGAAAATATAAAGCTTTAAATTAATCAATTCACTGAACGAAATTCTATAAGAGAAATTGACTTCATAACATAAAATACAAAACTGATCAATGGGAACTCTTAAGTTCAGTGGGCATAAACAAACATCTGCATAGAATGCAATAAACAATCAATCACATCCTCTAACTTGCTATGTTCCATTTACTTTGTTTTCCCTTGCCTGTTCTATTTTGCCTTTCCCCTTCTTCAGTATGGAACAACAACGAAGTTCAAAAGGCCCGAGGTCAGTCATATGACAGATTAGAAAAACTAAAAGCCTAAAAGGGTTGCGTGAGACAGTACTTACTGTGGCAGAAAGTAGGACAATGTTAATGTGACGAGGAAGCATTATTATAACTTCTTCCCAAACAACACCTCTTTCAGCATCATTCACGTAGTGAACTTCATCAAATATAACCTACATCATTTTCCATCTATGTTAAGAAAAATAATGTAAATGATATCGCTAATAGGAAAAAGCCGCAAGAAAGCATGCCAAATTTTCTTACCCATTCAATGTCACGGATAATATCAGCGCCTTTGTACAACATGGACCTCAATATTTCAGTAGTCATGATGAGACAGGATGCCTCTGGCCTCAAGCTAATATCACCAGTAAGAAGACCGACATCAAACTTCCCAGTGAAATCTCTGTACTTTTGATTGCTGATTGTCTTGATCGGAGCTGTGTATACAGCTCGAGTACAATGCTACAGAAAGAGATTAGTCAGTAGAAACATGACATGATTTGAAGTTCAGCCACTAAGAACACTAACTGGGCTGACTGACATGGTGTTCCAGTCTACAGATAGTGCCTACAGCTACAGGTACTAAAATTTTCTTGTGTGTGTTGGAACTAAAGTTTGCTATCTGTAAATATCAACAGGAAAGAGGAGAGTAAAACTGCAGAATGAAAATAGAATAGTTCATACTTTTGAGGCCAATGCAAATGCATACTCAGCAACAACTGTCTTTCCAGCTGATGTATGAGCTGCCACAAAAACAGACTTTCCTTGTTCGAGATAATAAATAGCCTGCGATTGTCATGCAAAAAAGATGTCCAAGGCACATAGGTCAGTGAAGAAACATCTGTCAAATAGTAGCGTGCAAAAAATGATCCGAAAAAAGTGATGGCCCAGCAGTCGAGCCATATTTTTCCAGCTAGATAAAATACTCTGTAGTTTGGAAACCTACAAAAAGATGATTATTCCCCAGATAAGAATGGCCTATCTATAAGAACGAACCCAGTAGTAGTTATAAATATCAATCACACCATCCAACAGATCAAAACCATATCTGGAACTGAGTTGTAAATGCTGGTGTATGTGCTCCTAATCCTCAGGCATCATGATTTAGTAGAATTTCCAAGCCCAATCTCATTAACTAACCTTTCAGAAAGACAAAGGCGAGTTCAACCTAGCCAAATATAGATCAGTAAAAAGTTAAGTCTTACGGAGTATATACTAATTCCAGTTACTTTGCAGGACTGAGACATTTGGTTCGCAAATTCCTAATATCAGATATGAGTTTGGAATGGCCTAAATCCGTACCAAGTGTTTGTATGGCATATGGGCCTGTGATACCCAACAGGAAGGTGGATACTGTTCATACCACCCCCCTTAGATATCAAATTTAGTTACCATTACACACATTCTTGGTCCAAAAATAACGACCTTTGAAAAAAAAAAAACTAGCGAAGTACCCAAAATTGTTCGTCATTTTCAAAAGTTAAAACAATAAAGTTCTTTCTTTTTATTCTGAAATTATTTTGCTTCCAAATTTTTGATGAAAATATTTTAGTTGGACATTTTTTTATGTGTACCGGAACTATCATGTTTTTGCAAAACCACTTCTTGTCAGTTGTAAAGACATTTGTACTTCATATGTTAGATGGTCATTTGGGACATTTGGGAATGAATGCTAATTTTTACATGCAGTGTTTTTTTTATATTCTGATTCAAAATTCTAGGGCTTTATAAAATCATATGTTATGTTTAAAATTTTTATGTTATACAATTGCTCAAAATAATTTTTTTACAAACTGTGAGTTCATTCCTAGTTCATCCCAATAATTAACCAAACACTTCCTATGAGGAATCAACTAATCAAGTTCCAACTCTACACCACCCTAGTTTGATTCCTAATACCAAATCTACCACTTAGCAACATCTACATGATTTCTCAAAGCACTTGACAGGAATGAAAGCACCACTAACTCAAGGATAAATATGATAATTCCAGGAGGTCTCACATCTAAATATGATATTTTAGACACTGCCAGGTCAGCTATATTGAACAACAAAATTTACAAGAGCGGGAAAATAATAAGAGCAGATACCCCTCAATATGTCAATGTAAAACAATAGAAGTGGGTATTCAAGCGTAACAGTTTTAATGCGAAATCTCTCTCACAGTCAAAAGTGGGCTGCTTAACTTAGCAGGCAACAAATATCCTAAACAAAAAATTTCGGAGAAAATGTCAAAAGAACTTCATAGTTTAGAGTATGTTATACCGTTGCACATATACGGTTTGTTAGGATAAAGGGATTTGGAAGAAAAGCGAGGTAGGCAATTTCCTTTATTTGGTTAGCAACATGGATGTGGATAACTTTGGGAAGGGAGGGAAAATGAATCCCTCGTACAAGCCAAATTAAAATCCTTTTAGTTAGGAAACACTTAGAGAGAAAACTCACTCAGGCCATTCACCCCCCCCCCCCCCCCCCCCCNTCTTTCTCTCCCTTTCCCTTCCCTTCTTCCCCCTCCCCTCCTCTCTGCTTTTTTAATCCAAACACGGCTAACACGCCCGTAGTAATGCTTACCAAACTAGCACATTGTGTAGTAAATTCATGATAAAAAATCGTAAAAGCGGCATAATATGTACCTCCTTCTGAAATGAATCTAATTCAAATGGAAAGTCAAGAGCCATATCAGGAACAAGTTCATGAAAACGATCTGCAATAGGTAAACTGCCTCCACGGATAGCCCAAACCTGCCGAGACGAGAACTCTTAGATATATGGCATTACGGAAATAAAATTATAACTGTAACACATGTGAATGATGTATACAAACTCCACAGAAGGTTACCTCTTTCTGTTCCCCACTTTCTTCATTTTTCTGATCAACCTTTACATCTGGCACTGCAGACACGACTGATAATATTTCATCTAACTCAAAAGATTCGACAATTGGAACATCAAGTGAGGCTTCATCTTGTGCCAATTCAACCCCTGAATCAACATTATGTACTTCTGATTGACCACCTACCAGAAACGCGTGGTTGTCAGTGCATGAAGAATTTTGAAGGCCAAGAATAATGAGAAATAACTGGAAATCAGATGGTTGCATTGACAAAGTTTTACAATTCAGCAGCAGGTCAGCAGCTGACTTCTATACAAGAGTTACAATTCCAAATCTTGGATAACCCAAATTCGCATGATAACCATCTTACAAAAAATTGTAATTATAGTGAATATTTTCGGAAAAAATGTTAAATCATGCCTCTACCCCTATTAAATCATATTTGCCACAATGGAAACATCTACTACATATAGACCTGTCAAACGGGTTTGTCGGGTCGGGTTATACGGGCCGGGGTCAGAATACGGGTCAAGAACTCTTATTTTATCATTTTTCAGCCGAAAAAACATACTCCCTATTTCCTTTCCTGTCTATTCACAATACCTTCCCTACTTCTATTTTTGGGAAGTGTTTGTGTGGTCCAAATTTAATTGTATGTTGGGTAGTGTGTTTGTGTGGTCCAAGTTATAGGGTGGTGCTCAATCATGGACGAGTTTTACTCTTTCATGGACGTCAATGACTATTTTTGCCCTTCTCATTTTTGCATCTCATTCACTCTGTCAACAATTCCTTTTATCCCAAGTCAATTTACGATTTACGGGTCAAGATTTTCGGGTCTTTGACCTTAAAGATCCAGGCGGGTGTACGGGTCGGGTAATGTTTTAACAGGTCTATGTACATATCATAGGAGGACCCACTATTTGCTTGTTTGCTACGAAGTATATGAATGCAACCGCTATTTAAGAGTGTATGATTTTGTTATGCCTCTACATATACAACATGAAGGAACACTTAGAATAGTCACTACAAGACTCCAGCTGACACCCTAGTCCTTAAAAGTCAAAACATACGTTATCTTTTCAGTTTCATTTTTTCCAATTTTCCATCTCTGCCAACACACTATATCTTCTTTCATCTAAACTAGTCTTCAGTTAAATCCTAGTATGTGTGAGGTCATAATTAAGAAGGAAAAATCATACATACCGTCAGATTGACGCTCGTCATTTTCACCCAAGTCCTCTTCCCATGCTCTCTTGAACAAGTCATCAAACTGCAGAGACAGAGTGCTCTGTACACACAATGCCAATGAAGCAAAAGTCACCCTTAAATGCAACAGAGTAAATAATGAATGTTTGCAAAGAAAGTGTTAAATGTTGAAGCAAAATACAAATGCACAGAAGTACAGAATGCAGCGCATGCATCTAATTTACAAAATATAGCTCGCAGAAATTTTAACGTACCTGCTTATCATCAGACACACTCTTGAGAGGAACTTGATCATTTTTAACATTCCATGAACAGGGATATGCCTTCAGAATTTAAATAACAGAAGAGGAAAGAACCAGTAAGCACTCTAAACTACGTGAATGACAAGAAATTCTATTTCCCACGCCCAACCCCAGCTATTTTTATTGTCTTCCTAGTTCTCTATTGTCTTTATAGAAACTTAATAAATAAACGGTGAAAAAATTAAATATTTCTTATGATCGACATCAGTCCCTTAGTGACTGACGGAATACAACTCAACATACCTTCAGTTCACCAAGATCCAGTCCTTGTTTAAAGCTGGGAGGATGTTTCTCAGCCGGACCACCTTCAAGCACCTCACGTACCCATTCACCATTTAAAGCACCCTCGGGAACAACCCTTGACAAAGAATGGGAGTTATCTAAACCTCCAGGACGAAATGGACGACTGTTAATGCTACCCCTTACAAAATCCTTTGCAGCTCCATTAATTCGCGGCAAAGAACCAGTGTCTTCTGCTCCAGCAGTCAATTCGGATATCTCTACCTAACAAAATGGGTCAAACTCTGAGGATAAACTAACACAAGGTAACAATATTTGATTCAATGTAAATAATATGATGTAGATACCTAACAACATGATGAAAGTAACCTAAATTATCGACAAATGAAACGCAAGATTAAATTGTCATGAGATAGAATGGGATATGAGACGTGAACATACCTCAACTGACTGAGGCTCCCAACGTCCAAGATCCTTGTCTTTTGTACGCCTAAATGGTAATTCCCATTCAAGAGCCACAGTTGTCCGAGGCAATGACGACTCCAGCGGTATTTTGGCCTTACCAAACCAGTCAAAATCCCAATCTCTTCCAGCTGCTTCTGGTGAAAACTCATCTGGATCTAATCTTGGCGTTAGATACTTCTCCTCTATATATTCTACGATAGATTCCCGAGTTTCGCTAGGAAAGGCAGGCGGCTGATATTGCAAGAGTTTAACCAGATATCATGTACTACACGGTAAGCAACCAAACCAACATAGTTTGCTAGGCAGTAGAGGTGATTTCAATCTAATAGTTGATTTGCTTCGCAGTTACCGGATAGCAAACAATCATCAAAAAAGACCCGTAAAAACAAATCAATTTTAGCACTGAATTCTCAGCAAATCCAATATGATATTTCTAAACTGGCAATATGATTAAACATATGTCGAAGAGGTTATTGTTGACCTACAGAAGACATCAATATAGTTAAAACAGATCACAACTAGACAATTGGTTTTAACCCGTTCGACTAATATGTTAAGACTAATCCATAACTATCAGTCTATCACTATAAATATTTGGTCCTTTCCATATAAGATGCCATGCTAACCGGAACAGTAACTAAAAAAAACCCATATATCCTATTTTTCTTTAACCTTCTAATTCCCAATCAATAAAAACCCTCAATATATTCGATTACCGGCAATGTCAGCATCAGGTCCTAATGAAACCAACAGACGCCTGCGAACACAGTAGATTAGCAATTATCTACTGAGTACTGAACTACTGACACCTCATACAAAAGCACTGAAACATCTGTTAAGCTTTTTAAAAATCATCAATGTAACAAACTTCAAACCTCATGGACAAAAACTCATATAAAACCGTTGTATGCACACAACGAGTCTTTCTAGGGTCATAAACCTCATCTTATGAACTGCTTAATTACTTCTTTCTTGTACAACGGTCTTACACTAGACTAGCCATCTCCATAATAAGTCAAGTGCAACAAGTTCTTCCATGACCTAAATTACGCAACACTTGGACAAATTACTCAACAATCTATTAAGCTCATCAAAAACCTCCAGTAAAATCAACATATATACAATCCCTCTTTCTAATGTTATACACCTCCAATGCTTAATTACAGCATTTTTTATACAACGATCTTACACAATTTCATCTTCAAAAAACCTTGAGTACGACAAGTTCACTCCAACAACTAATTCCACTACAAAATATATGCCACACTTGAACAAATCACTCAACGGATATCTAAACGCTAGCTCAAATCAATTCAACTAACTACCACACCAGTTAAACAATTTCAAAAACATAACTATCTTAATTCAAACTAAATTTAACACTAAACTCGAACAAAACCGTCACATATGCATCTCATTTACAAAAAGCAATCTCACCTTATTTTACACAATGATCTTAAGCATATACAACAATTTTACACAAGACTGGTTGAACCACATAATATGTTGAATTCGACATCCTCATCACAACAACTAATTCCACTTACTCTCAAACAAATCATTCAACATATCATCTAATCCGTAGCTCAAACCAATTCAACTAACTACCACACTAATTAAACATTTTAACGACATAACTACGTCAAATAAAAACAAAATTAACATCTAACTCAAATGCAACTCACTTAACAACGATTTTACACGAGACTAATTAAATGTCGTAATATGTCGAGTTCAACAAACACATCACAGCAACTTACAACAATTTTACACAAGACTAGCTTTACATCGTAATACGTTGAATTCAACAAACTCATCACAACAACTAATTCCACTTACACTCAAACAAATCACTCAACATATCATCTAAACCCTAGCTCAAATCAATTCAACTAACTACCACACCAATTAATCATTTCAACAACATAACTACATCAAATTCAACCTGAAATTAACATTAAACTCAACGAAATCACTCAAAATAATAGGATAGAGAGAGAGAGGATAATACCACACCAATTAAACATTTCAAATCAATTCAACTAACTACATCAAATTAACATCAAACTTGAATGCAACTCACATAACAACGATTTTACACAAGACTTGAATGCAACTCACATAACAACGATTTTACACAAGACTAATTACACGTCGTAATATGTCGAGTTCGACAAACTCATCACAACAATTTACAACAATTTTACACAAGACTAGCTTTACATCGTAATGTCGAATTCGACAAACTCATCACAGCAACTAATTCCACATACACTCAAACAAATCACTCAACATATCATCTAAAACCCTAACTCCAATAAATTCAACTAACTACCACCCCAAATTAACATTGAACTCAACAAATCACTCAAAACAATAGGATTACATCAAATTAACATCAAACTCAAATGCAATTATGCAACTCACTTAACAACGATATTACACAAGATTAATTAAACGTCGTAATATGTCGAATTCGACAAACTCACCACAACAACTTACAACGATTTTACACAAGACTAGTTGAGCATCGTAAAACGTCGAGTTCGACAAACTCATCTCAATAACTAATTCCACTTACAGTCAACATATCATCTAAACCCTAGCTCAAATCAATTCAACTAACTACCACAACAACTCAACAATTCAACAACAACTACATCAAATTAAAACTAAAATTAACATTAAAATTAATAACCTCAATAAAATCAATCAAAAAAGAGGAAATAGAGAAGATTATACGATGATGAAGTCAGGTATATCGCGAAGCGGATTTTCGCCTTCGACGGGAGGAAGAGGTTCGACCCGGAGATGACCGCTGTGACCCGTAAACTCGACCCGAAATGATAGTTCGTTACCTAATTGAATTCGATCCATTTCATGTCACAGTGTGTGTATAGTGTGTATACTCTAATTTCGGATATTTTGTGTAGTTGTTTGTCTTTTTCGTGATTTTGCGTTTTTTTTATATTCTCTTTTGCTTTGGCGGGCAACTTTAACGGTGACGATTTAGGGAAGGAGTTCAAGGGTTGCTTCACTTGATTAGTTAGTTCTTGTTTTTTTGGGGGTTAATTTTTGCACAAATTCACCGGCATAGTTGTTGCAAACTTATGACGCGTCAAATATTATTCGTAATTGCTAAATCCCGCGCATCAATTTACTAAATCCTGCGCATTTTGTCCCTTTATTTCGAAAATACCCTTCTCATTTCTCACCCAACTATGTGAGAGACACCCAAAAAATGGGAAACCTCAAACTGCTAAATCCCCCCGTCGCCTCCACCGACCCCTTCCCTGCAACGACGCCCTCCCAGCTCCGTCGACCACCCTGGCCTCCATTACCAATCGATGCCGCCACCCTCGTTTCGTTCTTCTTCGTTCCCCCTAAACTGTTCTTTTTCCTTGTGCTTGATTAGCCATTGCAAGGCTTTATTGAACTTGTTCGGGAAGTTTGTTGGTGCTCACGATGACAATGAATCTGATGATTCACATTTGCTTTGACAGTGCAAGTTGTTCATCTCGTAAATTTGCAATGAATTGCAAACGATTAGGCTTAGTAAATTAGGGTTTCCTATTTATTTTTTATTTTTTTGTCCCCTCTTGTTTCTCTCTTTGTGAGGTTAAAAATGGGAGGGGTATATTCGGAAAAAAGGAAAAAAATGCGCGAGATTAAGTAAATTAGTGCGCGGGATTTAGCAAGTCCCATATTATTTATGTGGATAGAAGATAAGATCAAAGTAGGGTGTCTAGGGAAGTAAGGAGGAACATTTTGTTTTGTTTTATCTACTCACATGGATAGTACTTGACCAGTTACAAACTTGTGAACATATGTCGGTCATAAGGGAGACTTGTTGTAATTTCCGAGAATATTTTGAGAAAACGACTAACAATAATATTATTATTAAAAAAAATGGGGTGTTTATGATATACAACAATAAGTAATTCATTTCTTGCTTGATTTATCGGAAAATTTACGTGGTACTCTTAAATTTTGTCATTTTTCACATAGTACCCAAGTTTTTAAGTTTGTGCATATAATATTGTTGAAATTTGATTTTCAGGATCAACATGTCATTTTCATTGCTCTTAAATGAGCATAAATCATTGACCAAAAATCGGAATTGATTAATTTTTTTTTTCAAATTGATTACCTCTTTGAGATCTATAAATTGATAAAGCGAAAATGGTCATTCGAAAATTTAAGATCGAAGATATGGTTGATTTGAGATTTTTCGTTAAAAAAAAAAAAAACTTAGAAAATGGCAGTCCACAATTTTTTTTCTCAAATCGTAGATTATGACGAGATAACCATTTAAAAAAAATGGGCCGATTCTGAATTCTGGTACAGGAGTTATGCTCAATTGAGTTCTTTTATAAAGAAAAAAAGGGCATGTCATGCATGAAAATCAAACATGGATGGTAACACCCCACACCATATGCAAAAGTGATAAAGCTCAGGGGTACCACATGAATTTTCCCTTGATTTATTGTTTTTAATTTAATGACGAGGAAATTCGTAATTGTTATTTGTATCGAGTATTCTTTTTACCTTGTGGGTAAGTTGAAAGAGATAATATCGAGCATTTGAATCTAAGGAATAGTCTGCATGTAACACCCCCACACCCCGATGCACCTTATCAAGGACTACCTCCGAGTACAAGGATGCTACCATCTCGGTTACCCGAGGTAGTGAACATCATAAAAACCATAATGAAACATTATTAATATAATTATAAGTTAACTGATTACAACATCTTCTCCAAACACGGAGTACAAACCAAACTAACAAGTGATACTAAAATAAAAGTCTGCATAAGTTAATGTATCGTGAGACTCCACCCTGTTAACCCTGCTGCGTAGTTAACCGCCATCATCGTCAATACCTGCTAAGTTAACTGCTCACCATCCCCGAATGGATCACCACAGTTTTTAAAACATTAAACGAGGTCAGTGAACTGAACAACTATATAAAGTAAACAATGTATACAAAACAGAACAAACATCACACCGCCACCATCACCATCACCACACCACACCACACAACAAGTAACCGACTACACACCGAAGTATGTATAGCCCTGCCAGTGGTAGACCGCAGCCAACCACCTAAACCACCCACAATAACTCATCCCTTAATGTGCACACCCCCCTACGCTAAGAGAACGCAGGAGGCGAACAATGGGGGCGGGACCACCTCTCACAATGGCTCACAAAATAATATCACAAATCACAACCTCAACACACCCAACACCAACATCCACCACCAACAACTCCATCACAACATCGTCACAACAATGCCATCACACAATACCAAGTCCCTTAATGTGCACATCCCCCTTACGCTGAAAGAACGCAAGGGGCGAACAATGGAGGTGAGACCACCTCTCATAATGGTTCACAACCACAATCACAATAACGTCGCCACCACAATATCACAATATAGATCAATCACAGTAATAATCACAGAGACCGTCACATTGCATCACATATAATTCCACAACCA
>VHZZ01000110.1:320871-344894 GCA_009801015.1 Silene noctiflora
AAAATAATATAGTTTTAGTCGTATACAATTTTCTATCAATCAAATATTTTATAATGATAAGATTGATAACAATATTCAAACTCAAGATTTAAATATATGTTATACCATGGTATTATGAAATAAAGTTATTATGAAATAAAAAGAAAACAAAATAAAAAGAAAACAAAACCTGCACAAAGGGGCATCGAACCCCAATCTATCTGCTAAGTAGTTAAGCAAACAACCACCTATGCCACACTTAGATTATGCATTTTTACAGCATTGAATTATCTTTATCATTTGATCTAGGGCTATAGCCCTAGTAACCAATGGCTAGTTCCGCCCCTGATTACGAGTAAGATTATCAATAAAATCTTCCAAGTTTTAAAACTCTATCATATAGCTTTTCAGTAACTTTTATTATTTCTTTATTATTCAGACTTACCTCGGACTTACCTCAGATTTTATACATTATTCCTCGTACTCACTCTACTTTTCTACTCGGCTTTTTTTTGTTACAAAAAAAAAAAAAATAACACATGAAATCTATTCATTGGATAACTTTTTCAGAGTGGGATCAACACTCATCCAAAGTCTTAAGTCGAGTCTTGGAATTTCCAAGACTCGACTTAAGACTTTGGTAGATTATTGATAGTCTTGAGTAAATTGTCTCAAGACTTACCAAAGTCTTGTCTCAAGATTACCAATAATCTTACCCTTATGTTCTATACAACAATTAACGAGAGGTCAAAACGAGTGAGATAAGTAGTACGGAAAAGACGATTAATCTCACGACAAGTGGGATATTAGGGTATCATAATCATTTAGAAAGGTTGTAAGTTGTAATCGGTAAGGGACAAAAAATGGAAATGTAAAAAATCAAACGGAAAGGCTCAAAATGAAATACATAAAAGAACTAAATAGAACGGAGCAAGTATCGTAGTTAAAGCGATTTTACACAAAAATCGTTTTAAAACGGAGCCAAATATAAACCACACCAGTTTTTCTAAGGCCGTCTTCCCAACATCTTGGTGCCCAGTGCACTCAAGTCATGAGTCTTACTGAAACCAGACACGAGTTCTACTGAAAACATAGGCTCTACTGAAAACATAGCCTCCAAAACCAATGTAGTCATACCATTTAAGTTAAGACTCAACTGAGAACCAGGACAATCTAAACCTGAACTCGAGTCCCGATGGTTCAGAGAGTAAGTTTGTGTCGTCGACACCTTCAGCTTCAAATTTCTTCAGGGGATGCTTCCAACATTGCACTTTGCGCTTCAAATAACCCAAGAAATCCTATTATAACACAATACAGAAAGATTAAAACGGGTATTAGTTTGAGGGAAACGATCCAAAACCGAAAAATGAAGCTAAAGATCTACCAAAGACATCTCAGTATTACTGCTCAATAAATAGGCGAGGCAAGACGCGCAGTCATATCAGCTCAAACCAAAATTTAACCAACACAGACAATCCAGGTATACAAGAAAGAGCAACAAAGAAATCCTGGCCTCCAGTCTTAAGTACGTCGGATGATCATCAAATGAACTTAAAGGGTTGTTTGGATACAAATGGAGGAAGGGGGTGGTGGCCGATGGGAGAGGAGAATAAAGATATGATGCTTTTGTTCCAAATCGGATTTTATATGGCTAGTAGGAGGGACATGGAATCCCTCCATTTTCCTTCAACCCAACTTACTATCCAAACAAGCGATTTTGTTCCCCTCCTATTCCCTGCATCCAAACAAGGTGCTAACTCACCCATCTTCTCATTCCAAATCATTAAGCATCCTTGACAGACTGACAGTAGTCCCTTTCCGTTCAAGATTGTTCTTGTAATGAAACCCTCTGCAGTAGTACCCATTTCTCCACGGTTTATTATAAAACTCGTCAATTCAATTCAGTAGACCATCAAAGTATATAACAAACATAACATACAACTATCATTAAACCATGCAACATATAGCATACCTCAGGAGGCAAATTCTGGAAACATAGTGACAGCACGTCAGGGTTGCAAGTCCAAAACAGTGCATCCAGAAACTCCATAATCGAAGATTGTTTGAAAAAATCAGCATTTGTTTCGTAAAGCTTTAACTCTCTGAGTTTGTATGGTGAGCCAGTGTCAGTGATGCCGATAATCCTCAGTACATCCTCATCTATGTCAATCTATAGATGCCAACATAATAATATTCATTGTTCTCTTCCATCTATATTAAGGTAAGAGTGTATGACCCTTGTTGAAAATACATCACTCCCTCCGTCCCAATCTTTTGTGTACCTTTTGTATTCGCTGTGAGGGGTATTTTAGTCAAAGCTAAACAAATGATTGGGACAGAAAGAGTATTACAATAAGACAGTTAACATTATAGACAAATCACGAAATGCGCATAAAGTCATACCCGGCTGAAGCAACCCAAATCTATAACAAGAGATTTGAAACAGTGTGTTTCCATGAGAAACTTCTTTAGCTTACCAAACCAAACAAGAGTGATAGAATTCACCTTTTCTGGTAAGAAGCAAGTATTACAATGATCTTGAGATCTGATCAACGACACAGAGGCCTCCAAATCACAGCTGCACCAAAACTCGAGCAAGTTTGGGGTGTCAATTCTAATTTTCATCAAATTCTGCGAGCCAGGAGAGATCGCCCCTTCAATTCCGAATTTCTTCAATGAAATGCTTGAGATCTTAACACACTTCAGCATTGAGCATGCTTTTAGTTCTAAACTTTCTAACGCTACCAGCCCATACGCTATCTCGGAAACAATATCATCTGTTACAGTAGCAGCAGCAATTTTCAACTTTCTCAGATTCTTCAATGCACTCAAATTCATATTCCATGCCCACGGTAACTTAGAACGAAGACCATGATACACAAACTCTTTAAGTGGTGCTGTTTTAAGATTGTATCGCATTGTTCCACCTCCAAGGCATTCAGCTCCCTTATATACTTTTTCCGTCCAAGGAAGTGAAAGTTTACGAATGTCCCAATGTGTAATACATAATTCAACCAAAGGGGACGAAGAAATGATCTTCTGAAGCATATCCTCGTCTAATCTTCCGAGGGAGAAACTCAAGGAGCCTAGAGAAACGAGGTCCATGGTCTCATAATATCGTAGATTCACCTTGTTACACGTCAAAACTTTCAGTGATTTTGCACGAAATACAATCTCAGGCAACTCGTAGTCTTGTATGCCATCAAGATTGTCGATATTCAACTCTTGGATTTGGTTTTGCACCGCGATACTTACCCATTTATCGACAAAAGTGTCTATGTTTTCATCAACATGAGGAAGCATTATGTCAAGTTTTGTTATTCTATATTTCCGCGTAAAGTATCTTTGCATCGTCTCATCAACGAACCCCAGAAATTGTTCATCGTAATCATAATAGTCGGAATCAAAATCCTTCACCTTCTTAAAGTAGTTAGGGTTAAAATCCAAAACCGGAATGGAAGACCAAGCCTGATACCATTTCTTCGACAATACGCTAGCGCGAAACGCCTCTTTGGTATCGATTTTTGAGAGAATAATATGCAGTATAAACTCAGGGAGCTCTGAAATTCTATCAATTTTATCCATTTCCCCAATCATCAGAACAATTCTCTTAGAGGCATTTAATCAAACAAGTGGCGTGCACTATCTAAAACCCTAATTTCTGGGTAATTTAACCAGGGCATAAATAGATTAATGTTCTAGGTTATATATTAGCCATCACTCGCTTAAAACCGTCTTAGCTTACGACCGCTCCATAACCGATTATAATAGAGATGGAAATACTGGGAGACCTCTTATAATTTATGGCATGACGTGTGTGAACACGTCAAAATGTGACCATTTTAATGAAAAATGTGAAAATTGGTGGTTATATTTTATCTTAAAGTGGTAACATTTGTGCCGTCACAATTTGTGACCGTCACAAGTAAGACCAACGGTATAATTTATAGGGTCAAATTTCAAAGAACAAGGTGATAGTGGATGCTTGTGATTTGCGAATTCGTGTTAAGAATAAAACGGGTCAATAACACGAATAAATGTAAAAAGAAGATTTGGTGGAATGAATATCAAAGAGGAAAATTAATTTGATAAATCTTCACTCAACTAAGTAGATGTAGATTTACTTAGATGTAGATTTACTTAGTTTGATCAAACTGGCCTAAAACACGAATAAATGTTTGTAATAACTTTCGTTGAACATCAGTTAGCTCAAGCGATAAAGGCTGGTTGGTGGTTCGATTCTTGTTTGCAAAATAGTTCGCTCGTTTGAAAAAGAAAAAACAAAACTTATGTCGAATCCCCGACAACTTTTCAGGGTACAAAACATATTATATGCAAAAGGTAAAGGCATGGCTTGCGAGGCTGAGATCCTTGAGATTTTTATCCAAGTGTTAATCACTAAATTCCTCCTTCGGGGCTTAAAAACTCATTCATTATAATCGATAAATGTGTGTTTACCACGCGTTCACGCCGTTAATTCGAACATGCTTAAGATTAGACTTAAAAAAAAAACTTAATTCACTTGCTTACCTTGGTAAATTGTAATTTCTAAGGTTAAATTTCCAAGAACAATTAATCTATTTGTGTCAAAAATATGAGATGACATAAAATGAGGATTAGAAGAACTGAAAAGGCTATGAATCTGTGATGTAATTTGTAAATGATGCGACCTAAGCTCGAGTTTGAGCTAGTTCGGAATTGGTTCGGAATTTTGAGCTTGAGTTCGGGCTTAATTGGGAGTTAGTCGAACTCACAAACTTGAGGGTCGAGCTCGGAAAAAATCGAACTTGAATCGAGCTTGTTTTATCTTTTATGGTCTTTCATTTACTCATTTTTAAATATAAAATAAATTCAAGAAAAGCAAACATAATTAGAAATTTTACAATGATAATATCATAGCGTAAAACCTAAAATAACATAATTTAAAATTAGTACACCCTTTTATTCAGCCTATAGTTCCCCTTTCTTTTTACACAAAAATTAAGAAAATGAATTTGTATCTTACAAAACACTTTATCCCACATGAAATTGAATTTGGACCATCCAAAAGTTTCTAAATATAAGGAAAATAGTGAACAAAACCCGACTAACATGGAAAAGAAGAGCGAAAATTAGGGTTGAGCAAAACCGGGTACCCTACCCGGTTTTGAAAACCCGTTCGGTACCCGGTTTCAAAAATATTAGATTTCTTAAAACCGAAACCGCACCTCTTTAATCCGGTTAACCAGATTTTATGGATTTTTCGAACCGGTTTTCTAACCCGGTTTTGGTTTTATTTGTACATGAATCTTTTGAAATAAGTCAAGAAAACTAGATAAACAAATGAATAAAATCTAGAAATGGTCAAATATATAAACTTGAAAGATGAAATCTTGAGATTCCATAAACAAATAGTGTAGATCTAAAATTTTGGGTTTGTTTTGAGATATGAAAGAGAAAAGGTGGGAGGCAGGCGGTCACCGGTTTGGTTTTATTTGGACCTGCATCCAAACCACTTTTGAACTTAAAAATTCGGTTTGGGCACCTAAACAGGAAATAACCCGAATATTCGGTCTCCATTATTCGGTTTTCGGTCCGGTCTCGGTTTAATTATGCGGTTTGGATTTTCTTGCTCAGCTGTATCGAAAACTACTGTCTGAATAGGAGGAAGTATAATTTAAAAATAATAAAATTAAAACCGAGCCCAAACGAGCTCCACTCGAAGCACCGATGAAGTGCTGAGCTCGGGATCAGCTCAAAGTTGGACTCGGTTTGATCGAGCCAGTCGATTCTAAAGGCTTTAAGAGTGCAATAAGGAACCTCTGTCCCACTTTCGTGTCCCATTTTGTGTGTCACTCCACCTACCTTTTGACACATCACTTAATGCAAATAAAAAATATACCACAAATATGCTAATGTGTTGAGGTGTCAAAACGTGTATGGAGTGAGACACAGAATGGGACACCAAATGGGACAGATGATCCTCACTGTTAAGAGTGGGCTTTGTCCCATAATCCAAGAAAATCACTGTTTTGGAAAAAGAATCCTAAAAAAACCAGGTAAGCACCTCCAGAAACTTCTACCCCTCTATTTTATCAACCAAAGATTCTCCATATCTTCCACAGCCTTCCTCAACCTTCAACATTTATTGGCCTTTAGAGAGAGAAACTATATCGATTTTACAAACTAATCTCCGATTCTCGTGTTCAGTGATTTCGATCGATATACTGCAAGTCTGCAAGGTTAATTCTTCATATTTTTCTTCTTCATTTGTCTAATTTTTTGTATATTTTTTCATTTTTTTTATGATTTCATGCTTTGAATGTTACTGTTGTTATCATCGTCATATGCAAAATATATGAATTCGAATTGTTAGATTTAATGTCGCTATTTTAATGTTTAATATCGTGTTGGATTTTTTTTTTTTTTTTTTTTGATCAATATTATCGTTGTTATCATCAAAGTATGCGAATTATATGAATTCGATAGTTAAATTTACTGTTCTTATTGTTAGATTCAATTTTCGAAATTAATCTTGTTATTTTCGTTGATTTGTTGTTCTTGTTTGGAATTTATAATTGATGTGGAAGAAATCGCAAATTTTCATCAAATTAATCTGAAGAATCTCTTGAGTGTTGCAAAAATTGTCGATTTAGTTAACATAATATTCGTAAAGCAAATAAAATAATGATCAATTTAGCGTCTCTCGCCGTCGATTGAATCGTTGTTGATTGTGAGTGTCAGTGAGGTTATTCGAACTTTTTAAAATTTAATTGTTACACTGGAGACCTAGTTTACGTTAACGTATGAGTGAATTTGAACATTTTCAATTGACGATTCATGTGAGTACATTGGTAGGTTAGATCAACTGGTGTTAGGTTGATTTAGATTAACCAGAGGTTTTTGTGTGCTTTTGTTGCGAACGCGGTCTAGTTTACGTAAATGTAAATGTATGAGTTACTCCTGAACATTTTTCAGATGACTTGTTTCATTATGTGAGTATATTGGTCAGTTAGAACGACTGGTGACAAGTTGATTTAGCTTAACCAAAGGTTTCGAGTATATAACTCATAATTTTAGCTGAATTTTAGCTGTAAATAACTATGTATACTAGTCACTCCGTGAGATATTGTTACACTGTTGTCTCGTGTTCATGATAATACTCTCTTTTCGAGTCATTTACATTTGTTCAGAATGACTATCACTAATTTGAACAAATGTGTTGAAATGAGTTGAAAGGAGGGATAAC
This sequence comes from Silene noctiflora, assembly GCA_009801015.1. Taxonomy (NCBI): domain Eukaryota; kingdom Viridiplantae; phylum Streptophyta; class Magnoliopsida; order Caryophyllales; family Caryophyllaceae; genus Silene; species Silene noctiflora. The sequence continues at coordinate 328,079 of VHZZ01000110.1, forward strand.
TAGTCTATGTTGATTGACAATATGATCGCTAACATAGCTTCGGATTTGATTAACATATTCTGTTGTGATTGAATGATTTTTAAAAATGTTAGTGAGTTTGAAGTTTATATAATGTGTAAAGTAACAAGAAGTGTAAAAGTGTAACCAACCTATTGGAAAAGAGGGAGTAAAGTTCTGCTGATAATGCTTTTGACACTTCTGTTTGTTCTGTAATTTCAGATGTATTCCAGTAGATCATATGAGTCCCGATCACCATCCCCAGACAGGCGTTACAGACGTTCAATCTCAAGGTCCATCTCAAGATCAAGATCTTCGTCTAGGGGTAGATCAAGGTGCGTTTCAGTAACGTGGTCATCTTTTGTTTAATCATTTCTATCTTTATCTTCGATAGATTAGCTGCCTGCCATTTTACCTTCTAACGCATTTTTTTGGTGGCAGGAGCCGTGAAAGTAGTGCGGAGAACCCTGGAAATAACCTGTATGTGACTGGGTTATCAACTCGTGTCACGAGGAAAGAGCTTGAGAAACACTTCTCAAGTGAGGGAAAGGTGATTGTCTATGATAAGAGCTTTTGGAGGCATTTGTTTTCTATAATACGTACCATCCTTCCCATTGTGGTTGTTGTCTTCTAACTTTATCAATAAATTTTCTTCAGTCATATGCTGATATGAATTCTAAAACTATTGGTGTTTTTATTGGAACCGTATTTTTGTGTTGCTGTTGTTTAAAAAATTTCATCAAATGTGGGAAAATTTCGGTTCAACATAGTCAATGTCATTTGAGACTATGTAACCGAAATGGAGGCAGTACAAGATAACAAATGCTTGCTGAGTGACTTAGGAGTTTCCGTTTTTACCAAGACTAACCCTTGTCTATTGTGTGAGTTTCAGGTGTTGGATGTTCACCTAGTTACTGACCCTTGGACCAAAGAATCCAGGGGTTTTGGATTCATTACCATGTCCTGTCTCGAAGATGCTGAACGATGCGTCAAGTATCTAAACCGCTCTGTGCTTGAAGGGCGTGTGATCACAGTGGAGAAGGTATCAACTGCCACTTTTTCTATGTCAAGTTTCTCATCTTAATTTGACTATTCGGTAATCCAAATGTTCAATGATAGGACTGAGTCTGGTATTTTTTTTTTCCTGTCGAAACATTTGAGTTTGAAACTGTTTTGCTTCTTGTCGTTTGAAGTTTTTGTGGCAGCAGGTTAGCTGTGTGTAGCAGCTCTTCTCCAAACTACACAACTTTCAACCATATCAAATCAAATCAAACTCTCAGAATTGTATGAAAGGGTTGTATGCCCTGCATTTCTCTCTTTCCTGTTGAAATTAACCTTTGTATTACTATACTTATTATTCGGCTTCCGAACTTAACAATATTGCGTCTGCAAACTTATCTCCATGACTGTACCCATAAAATAAACTTAATCTCACTTATTTGCTTATACTCCTGGTGTGATAGGATTCTCCATTTAATTTTCTAACTTAATTTGCGAATGTTTGTCTCAGGCTCGCAGAGCTAGAGGTCGTACACCAACTCCAGGGAAGTACCTGGGACTGAAGGCTGCTCGTGGTAAGATTAACATATTATCCATGCAGTTCTTTAAATTTAGACATTGTCAAGCCAAAGTACAATAGAGTACTATCAGTGCAATGCCATGTGCATAGTTTGGATTTGTTTTGTGTGCTACTGAACTGTCTAACGACTGGTTGATGAAATGAAATTTGCAGGTAGCCGTCGGTCAGCTACTTACTCTCCCATTAGTAGAAGGTCTGCTCGGTATTCCTCTGATCGTGAGAGATCGTACTCCCCGTACTCCAGACGAGATAAGTCGTATTCCCCTTACTATGGTCGTCGGAGTTATCGGTCACGTTCAAGGTCGTACTCTCCATACTATAGCAGATCACCTGTTAGTAGACGCCGCTCACGCTATGATTACTCTCCTGATGAGCGGTACTACAGGAGAAGCTCACGCTATGAACGTTCTCCTGAAGACGGGTATTACAGGAGGAGCAGACGCCGGAGTTACTCCAGGAGCTATTCTCCTAGGGGTAGGAGCTGCTCAAGGAGTTACTCTCCTAGGCCTAGTAGACGATCAAGAAGGAGCTATTCACGGAGTTACTCTCCTAGACCGAGGAGGAGCTCAAGGAGGAGCTATTCTAGGAGTTCCTCACCAAGGCAAAGGAGGCACTATTCTCCGAGTTTATCCAGAAGTCCCAAACGAAGCCCTTCTTATTCCCCTAAGAAGCGGGAAAAGTCATATGATAGTTGTTCTTCCAGAAGTTACTCAAGGCGAAGTGCGCCCTCAAGATCAAGGTCCCTCTCGAAATCTGCCAGCCCACGATCGGCTTCTCCGCCTGCCTGAAGTTTACTAGCTTATCTGTATTACGGTGATTAGTAGTGATTAAAACTAAAGTTCGGCAGACCGTCTTGTTCAGTATAGTAGTGTTAAAGAGTTGAAAAGTATGTAGACTTTCTACTGTAACTTCTAAATTTTAATAGAGCTTTTGTAGTTAACTCGCTTTTCCGAGAATGCTATGTTGGCTTATGAATTTTTACACTTTTTGTGCATATTTGTCTGTTCAGTCTCGTCTCCGTCGTTTTGGGGGTTGGGCTAATTTTCTTCAGACTAGCTGTTGAACCCGCTAGCGCTGCTCGCTACCGAATGTGGGGTTAGATTCTGCTTACGCTTTGTTTCAAGCTTATAAGCGTAAACGTAAAATAAAAATTACAGGTACTTCCAAAGTCGGAATAGTGAAAATTTTCATATACAAAACCGATCATGTACAAACCAAAAATCGAGCCTGGTTAGATATATCCAATGCTACTATAGGATGTCGATACACAAGAATTATAAGCTAACAGGCTATTTTGATTATGCAGACATAAATGAGTAGCTTTCCCCACCCAAAGATTCTTGGCGGACTTTTCTCGCGTCCTTCTCAAGCAGATCGACTGATCTATGGGAGCTAAAATTACCCAACTGACCAGCCCCTTTGAACTCCTTTCGGATAGCCCATAATGTTTCTACACATTCCTTCATGGTCGGTCTAGACTGTCGAATAAGTCCTGTGCATTTTCGGGCAAGTTCTAGGATTTTCTCGACTACCTTGATCGATGGTGGACTTCTCTGAAGCTTAGGATCCATTGCTAGTACCGGCATTCCTTCTTTTAGTTTGCCCAAAGCCTACAATCAGAACACCATTGATAATTTCTTTAGTTCATAGCATATTCATACAATCAAACTCGAGAAATACAGCATTGAAGGTCTGAAGCAACAACAAAGGACCAACAACAAATACGTTACCCCTGTGCCTTCAAGGCTTTCACCTTAAGCTGCACGAAAGAACTGCCTATGCAAAAAACAGTCCAGAGTGTTCCGAATGAAAATTATTGATGCATGTGAAATGAATAAGTAATTTAACTTGTAACAAAGAATAAGATAGCGGTCAGCTCTTGGTACAACATTAAACACGCGAGCCTACAATTTGATTTTTTCGGAGGTCGAAGGGTTTAATATGACAGACTGACAGTAGGGTAACACTGAACACACAAAGTCAGGAGCATGTGATAAGGACAATGTAATAATCAACATAGAGGGAGCCACAAGAACAATTTTGATACCGACGGGTTTCAAATCTAGGTCATGACTCATGAGTACCACCCCTAGGGTCAAATGATACTAAGGTGGAGTCGACTTTGACTTTAGAACCCCACACGAGTTATTAGATAGTTGCTTGGTTTGATAATCCCTCTTACTCTAGAAGAAATGGGGTTGGAAACTTGGGACGGAGAGTAACGTATGGAATTTTAGATGGTTATTTCGAATCCATTAAGTATCAAACTCCATTCTAAAATGACACAACCCAAACATTAGAACGCATCTAATCCACTCCGATCCATTTCAAGACACTCAACCAAACACCCCTAGATGTCTTACTCTTTTTGTCTCATTAATTTGTCTGCCTTTGATTAAAATAATTCTCACAAAAACTAAAAAAGGTAAACAAATGGCTGAGACGGAGGAAGTACCAGCTAAGCTAGTTGACATCTATTTACAACAAACGGGCAGAAACGAATCATGCACAATGATCATCAAACTCCACCTATATCCTGTCTTTCACATAATTCTACTAGTAGTAAACAGCAGGTTTTAGAATAGGTTCAATCAAAAAATTAAGATCAGGAAGGTCGAGTATAAGGTTTGAACATTATCTAAACCATGAAAATTCTCATAGAATTTTTTAAATGAAACAAAATTCTTACAAGTTAGTATGCTTACCCATCTTGGTGTCATCCTCTCTTTAGCCACTCTCTTTGGTTCAATTGGATGTCTTCCGGTCACTAGCTCCACGAGCAATACACCAAATGAGTAGACATCGCTCTTTTCAGTAAGCTGGTAACTTTTCATATACTCAGGATCCAAATATCCGACTGTCCCTTTTATCTGAGTTGAAACGTGGGTCACATCCGCACCATCTGGGACAAGCCGAGCAAGCCCAAAGTCTGTCACTTTAGCCCGAAGCCTCTCTGTGATGAGAACGTTTGATGATTTTATATCTCTGTGGATAATTGGAGGATCTGTCAATTGCAGAAGCAGTGTAAGAAATGTGTACACTCAATCAATGTTCTTTCCCCTGCAGAAATTTATTAATTCGGGAAGCTTCCAAGTTAACATGTTAAATAATAAATACAACTCTCTGCAGAAATATTAAAATTTGCCAAGAAAAAATCACTCTTGACATACCGTTATAAGTATGTAAATAAGTGATTGCGTGAGCTACATCAATTGCAATGTCCAATCTTTCAGCAAGCTCAAGCCCAAATCCTTGACTACCTGCATTTTATGTTGAACTCAGTAAATGTTCATGAACCTGAAAGCCTTGTCAACATTTGTCTTTTCTAGTCAAATTGTTAGACAGACCATTTAGAGTTGCTGGATCGTGACTCGGAATCTATCAGTCACTTCACTTGTCATGTCATACTCAATATTCACAACTTGTACACATTTAAGGTTCATAGTTCAGACTGTTCAGTGTACCAGCTACTAGAGCTGTTCTTGTAATTCTCTAACTTGATGAGCACAAAAACTTAATTGACACGGTCTTACATGTGACACGAATCAATTTACCATATTATGAGATAGCCTCACATGTGATACCATTTGAGTATTTGATACAAGGCTCATTGCTTGATGAACCAAATCTTTTAAATGGCTCAAAATGCCCAAGACCGCCTCAAAACCATAAAATAAATGAGGAATGCACAATTATTTGGTTTAGTCTCACATGTGAAGCCGTCTCATACAATGATAAAAGTCTCACTGCTTCATGAATGAACAAAGCCTTCGTGTGGAAAAATACCCAATAATGCAGGGAAAGTGGTTTACCGTGTAAATGGTCAAAGAGTGTACCATTGCTAACATACTCAACGACAATAATCTTCTCATCTGGGTGCTCTAGATATCCATAGAACTTCACCAAATTTAGGTGCTCGATCTTTGAGAATGCCAGGACTTCGCTCCTGAATTCATCTACAGTGCGTTTACTAGTCATGTCCTGCCACATAACTAGTCCGTCAACGTGCTAATCCTCACTCAGAAAAAAGTTCAGAGCTCTCCATATAATCAACAAATGTAAAATCTGGGCCATGTTTTTTTTTTCTTTTTTACCTTTCGGGCACGTTTTACAGCAACTTGAGTTCCATCCTGCAGCTTTCCTTTAAACACTGTCCCAAACCCGCCTTCTCCTATCATGTTATCCTGAGAGAAGTTTTTGGTGACCTTTTGGATGTCCACAAGAGTGAAATTCAACGACCCTAAGAACTCCCCATTTCTGAGTTTTGAAGATTCACTTGATCGCGAACCGTTATAATATGGTGATGATCCTGTATTCTTGCTTTCTGAAGAAAACCCAGCTGAAATTCAAGACATACATAATTAAACACAAGTTGCTTCAACTCACCCTATAGAGTATAGACAAGAACAAAAAGAATTTGCCTTAGTTGACCCAATTGAAAACGAGTATACTAAACAGTTGTTGAGTTAAGCTCTTCATTCCCCGCAATGACATACGTTAACACCCTTAAAAATCTCTAAAACGGATCATCATTAGTTCAGGGTAAAACTGTGTGCATCCAACGCCCGCACCCCACCAAAGGCTGCAGCTTTTTGAGGAAATCTATAGCATACCATAGTGAACTGTTCAATGTAATAACCAATTCAGAAAGTTGAAACATAACTTCACGAATCATTGCAATTTCCAAAATGGGTCATCGAAAAACAATCATTTATATTTACAGTGCAGGGTTAAGGCTGCGTACATCTAACACCCGTAACCCACCAAAGGCTGCAGCTTTTTGGGAAAATATATGGCATACCATAGTAAACTATTCAATGTAATACCTAAATAAGAAAGTTGAATATTTACTAATCATTGCGATTTTCAAAACAGGTCACTGATAAACAATCATTCATATTTCCAGTTCAGCAGGGTAAAGCTGCGTACATCCAAATCCGACACAACAACAAAGGCTGCAGCTTTTTGGGGAAATCTATGGCATACCATAAAACTATTCAATGTAATACCCAATTAAGAAAATTGAACATAACTTTACAAATCATTGCAATTATCAAAATAGCTCACTGAAAAACAATCATTTATATTTCCAATTTAGGGTAAAACTGCGTACCTCCAAACCTCGTACCCCACCCACCAAAGGCTGAAGCTTTTCTGGGAAATTTATCATACACCCAAATAAACTATTCAATGTAACACCCATTTAGAAAATGATCAACTAATTCTAATTTTCTAAAACAAGACAGCACCAAAATCATCACAAAAGATGACAAAGGAACAGCAAAATTATCTGCACCAATCATTTCTATACATTTGATTAAAATAGTCTCACATAGAATAAAACAAAAAGGTAAACAAATGATTGAGACGGAACAAGAACAAGAATACATACAAGATGAGTTCCTATCAGCATGACTTGATCTCCTACCACCACCACCACCACCACCACCACCACCACCACCATAACTCTCACCCTCTTCTGAAAAAACATCATCTTTTGACTTACTAGACCCAAAAGCTGTAAAAACAACAACAATTTTTCTAACAGCAGCTTTAAAACTGAATAAAAAAGACTTGTTTTTGTGCTGATTTAAAGCTTTAGTACTTCTAGCAGAAGCATGATCATGTTTTGGGGTTGAACTCATGTTTTCCCTTCAAATAGTTGTATAATATGTGAAGGGGTATCTTCAGTTTTGGGATCTGGCACATGAGATAATTAAAATGGGTTCTGTTGCAGTCCATTTAATTCTTTTTTTGATTTAAATAAGGTGACTTGTTCAATGCTCCTTAATTGCAAAATGCAAACAGTTCCTCTCAAGTCTCAACTCTCAAGTTAATATCCTCTATCCTAATTGGTGTCCCGTTTGGAATGAAAACGACTAAGACAATAGGATAATGTTATTGTTGGGGGTTAAAATTCCGAGTTATAACTAATTTTGTCGTTTTAGTATAATGGGGTCATAAGGTTTTATAACTTTGATAGCTAAACTAGCTCGACGTTTGCAATTCTTTTACCTTTATAATACAAAATAATTAATCAAAAGTCAAAACGATCCATTGAACTATCAGTTGTTCGACTCAATACTTTGGTTTAACTTCAACTATAAATCATCCAAAAGCAATCTATTTGCGCTTTTTATTACAGAAGACAACAGAATTCTCCCACCGTCCCTCCATCCAATCATTTCTTAACCTTCATTAAAATGTCCTTTATAAAAAGAAAAGTTAAATAAATAATTGGGACGGATGGAGAGATCATGCAGACTCGAACATGGCCAACCTTGGAGGGCATTTATTAAGTGATTGGGTAGGGTTGATAGATAGACATAATCAACTACAAAATTAATGTCCATTTCATCATGCAACAACTAGAGCCAACTAGAACAGTTGTATACTTGTATACTTGTATTCTCTAATCAGAAAAGCTTTTGAGAGTTGGCAAATTGACAAACACATTATTAATTACCCATTTCATTTCTGTGGGTAACCATGTCTTGAGAGTTGAGAGGTGGCTTATAAAACACCATAAAGACTAAGCCGACGCAATACCCGCTTTGTCCTAATCATCTGACTTTATTGATTAAAATATCGCTCATAAAGAGTAAAAGAGGTAAAAAAAATGATTTGAACGATGGGAGTAGTTGGGATATTTGTGTTTCTTACCGCATTACCGTCCACATATTTTTGGACAGCACGCAGGATGAGGATATAACAAAGTCGAAAAAAAGTAGGGTTATTCACAAATGTAACGCTAAATCCGACACTTTTCTTCCAAAGAATTATTAAGGCATAAGAGCTCGAGACTGTCGCACAAGAAAGGAACCCGACAGAGAATTTACAGGAACAAGTTCCGAAGTGAAGCAGTGACAGGCTAACACACTCACTTACATATCATAAGTTTAACAATCAAATAACCTACTCATGTCTTCTCAAGTTTAGGGTCCTCGGCTAAGGCCACTGCCATACATACAACAAGAAGTCTTGAGTGAGACGGTTGGGACCGGACCAAATGAGGAAGAAATCTGATAGGCGTGGAACAGGAGGAGTACAGTTTTGCCTAATCAAATTTTGCTAGCATGTTTATTGAATAGGGTATGCCTGCCTTCAGCAATAATCTCCCCGGTGGCTTTATTCTTGAGCAACACAACGGTTCCAAGCAAGAATCCCTTCTTCCCCAATAGCCTTGAGCTCACCTCCAGCTCATCCTACCAAGTAAGCCATTTTTGTTACTTAAGCAGAACAAATCGCTTTTGTTGTCCTTACGATGAATGACATATCAGTTTACATCAGTAAATTTGCAAGTCAAGATCCTTAATTTATGGGGAAAAAATAGTTCTCAGAGAAACCGTTAAAAGGGAATAGACGTGAAATTTCATTATGGGGCTATCCAGATTCCAGAAATAATCTCTACAACATCATACACATACAAGCTGCATCAGTTAAACTTTAAGCTCGATCATATGTATCGGATGCATGCATGTTCAAGTATTAGACTTGGCTATTTTTCAAGAAACTATCATGTTTGAAAAACAGTGAAAAATGATGTCCTGATCGCTGATTGTAAGATCCCAAGATAAAGTGCAAGAGCAGCCGAATGAAGCAGCTGTATAAAAAAAAACTCACCCACCTGAGTCCTGAAACTCCTGATGAAGATAACTAACAACAATAAACAAGTGTGGAAGATTTCCTACAGCCGTACAGCGTATGAATTTTATTTCACCCTATCCAGTTTAGTCGATATTTTAATTGGTCGGAGCACAAGAGCAGTTAAGCTCTCCCTCCAAAGTTTTAAAATTGTTCCCAAAAACAAAATTGAGATTTGAGAACTCGGGTTAGATCAACTCCTTACTAGTTGGTACAAGTGCTCAGGCATTTCTATAGGCTACGGGATATGTAAATTGGAAGATATAACTTCTCCCGACATCCATTTCAGCAAAATTTTAGGAAAAAGTCGTATAATTACCATCAAAACTGGAGCTGTAAGAAAACTTACATCAACCTTGGCAGTTGAAACATAGGAAATGGACATGGTGGTTGATGAACTCATAGGAAGGCCCTTTCTGTGAATCACAGCTGCCCCAACCTCATCAACAAGGTTCGCAATCGCGCCTGCTGACAAATTCCCATTTCTATCCTGCAGTTAAAACCATAGCCTTAGATACCCATGTGAGTTGACCGAAAACGAGATTTAATATTCCAGACTATCTTTCCAACTTACATATTCCAAGCAATCAAATGTCCACTGCTATATTACTATTATCCTATTCACCATTAACAATTAAAACACCACCTATTAAAAAAAACTGAAACTTGGGACTCAAGGATGATCGTCCCATTAAAAATAATTCTCTCCGTCTCAATCATTTGTTTATCTTTCATTAAAATACCCCTTACAAGGAATAAACAAAGGTAAACAAGTGATGAGACAGAGGGGCAATTAACCTATGGTCCTACCCCTACTCCTACTTCCTACATCCCGATCATTTGTTTCTTTTTTAATCTAAACAAGGGCATTTTAATCACCGATAAACAAATAATTGGGACGGACTGAAAAAACCAATTATAAATGAATTGCAAAATTCCCAATTGTGGATACCTAGGATGATCATCCATTAAAAATTATAATCTTTCAACAAAAGATCAACATACCCACATGGACAAATGGACAATTAACCTAGTAACCTACCTCTACCTCCCTATCATTTGTTTACTTTTTTACAATTTTATTTTAATCACAGGTAAACAAATGATCGGGATGGACAGAATAAACCCATTAAAAATGAATTTCAAAATTCCCAATTGTGTAAATTCAATAACAAATCCACATGAACAAATCACAATTAACTTATACTCCGTCACTACCGATCATTTGTTTACTTTTTTATTCTTTACAAGCGCATTTTAATCACAGGCAAACAAATGATCGAAACAGACAGAATAAACCCATTAAAAATTAACTACAAACTACCCAATTATGCAAATTCAACAACAAAAATTCCAGAAAATTGAGGACATACAATAAGTCTAGGAGGAACAGTGAAAGAACAGACAACAAGAGTGGGTTCAACTCGATCAACTCGGATACCACGAACTGAAAAATCTTCATAGAAACTCATTTCAACATGTGGTTGATGAGGATTAACGGAAATATTTGATATTTGGTTTGATTCATCATTGTTTAATTCCAGTATTGCTTTCGCTCTCTCCATTTTTGTTTAATTTTGGTGATTACTTCAGCTTACTGACTGTCTGATAAAGACGGTTGCATGGAATGGTGTACAACATCATCGTTATGTAATGATTCATTTACTGTCGTCACTAAATGAAGTGTCTTAATTAGACCTCGTAAACGGGTTAATCGAGTCGTGTTCAAGTTGGGTTAATTTCGTTTTTTAAGTGTTCAAGGCAGATTTGGTCATTTTGGGTTTAAATCATTTTTTCAATCAATTATTGTCGAGTTATTTATTATAAATATTCGGGTCGGGTTAAATTGGGTCGATTCAGTTAGGATTCAGGTCAGGTCAAGCTCGAGTTCTGAGTTCAAATGTTGAGTCGGATCATGTCAATTTTACCATGTCTAGGTATATAGTAGATTGTTAACTAGCTTAATTAGTAAAGTTACGGGATAATAATTATGACCTGAATTCGAATCTCATAGCACTAAATCTGACCTTATTTATGCCAATAAAAACTAAATAAGGTGTATAATAGTTTTTACTTGTACATTATTTTATTGTAAAACCGACTTATATGAGTTTCTGAAAACTACAATTGCCGGTGAATTAGCTCATTCTCAACTCTTTGTAGTAGCCTAGTAGTACAGTCCGTCTTGCTTGTGACGGGTGTGAAAGCTAGTCGCAATTGTATTGCAAGATTTATCATCAATGAATGAGTAAAGTTCCCGTAAGGAGCGGTATAAAAAAAAAAGGGCAGAACCAATACAAAACATGGACCAAAGAGTTCTTCGCCTAATGGTTAAGACGGAGGTATTGTGACAATAGATCGTAGGTTTGACTCCCCCATATATTGAAATGACCGTGTGCCTCACAGGCTCATATGAGGCAAAAAAATAGAAGAAACAACAATAGGTCTCACTTGTGATAGATACATCCGTCACAAGCTTGTGACGGGTCAAATATCACCCACAACATTGAATTTACCGCTGCATTAATGTGCACGATCAATGCTACGATTTAATTCAATAGCAGCGAACCTTAAGCTGATCATATAGCATGGGAAAACATACACATTTATTTAGTGTCAAGTCCGCCCATAAATACAACTTGAAGCGGATAGTTTTTACACCCAAGTCATGAGCACCACCAATAATTTTCGAGCTGAAATAACTGATATGTGCACGAAACAAAGCTAAAGGGCGAAAAAAAGCCAAAGAACAGTTACCAGAGCACCAGTATGCAAATTTGGCAGGTAATATTCATCCATTCATACATATGTCCAACTCTATATCTCATTAACAACAAAATATCGTTTCCGCACAATTGACGCTGAACGAACAAGAATTAACAAAATTTCAGCATAATGATCTACTAATCCCTAATTACATGCCATCTCTCGACTTTCTAACAACAACGCTGTCACAACAAAATCCCCACCACAATGTATATAACCCCAAAGGTTTCTAACTCCAAAATTTTACTATTCCTAGTATTAATTTTTTTCCTGAACGATAGGGAACATAAAGGGAAACGGTCTGAACTACTCAAACCTATCTGTAAACAGCATTTGAACAGGTTTGCTGGCACATCATCTTCTCCCAGTCAAGTAATGTGACTTGACAAGTTCTGTAATATCGACATGATTAGGTCGCAGTCTTTTCAAAGAATTTGAATTCTTGGCACTAGTAGAGGTCTCTTGAATCTCGTCATCATCACTATCCAATGTTTTGCAACCTGATCTAGTTAACATGCTAATGCGCTTAGGAACATATACATTGAGATAGTAACTCACAATACCTTTCCTGGTTTTATACGGGAAGGCTTCCTCAGCCGGCTTCAGAAAACTCTTACCCTCAGACAATGGATTCGTCTTGACAAGCTTGTCAAATTTCAATTTATCCTTTGATGTCCACAATTTGCCCGCGTCTTCACCTATCTCATCGAATTTCCACGTCTTCCACACAGGTCCCAACTCGGATTGCAATTTCTTCCTTGCTTCAGATATGTGAAGTTTAACGCATTGTTCAGACTCGGGAGAAGAACAGGTACAAGAATCAGGTCTTCCATTTCCAATTTTGCGCTCCTCCATTGGTTCATTGTCGTATCGACGTGGCGAAATAATGGTACCTAACCGCCTTGCAGTATCTGAATCATAAGATGGGCCTTTACATTCTGGGATATCAACTTGAAATCTCGAGCCAATAGGTATTACTAGTGCAGGCAGGCAATCATTGAGATATTCTAACCAGTCCACCTTCTTTTTTGGTGAAGTTCTCTTTTTTGGCTTGTGCATGTCGAGACTCTAAGAAAAACTGCCTCCTAGCTTATGTAAGTAGTAGAACCCAGATGATCATTACACAGTAAATTGGAGTAATTTGATGGTCCCCGTATTGAAAAACACCTGAAATGTTCGTAGAAGCGCACTTCAGTTAACTGAACACTTAAGTTTTTAAAAATATCAGATGGTCCAGAATGCTTGCACTGCCCAAACAACCTTGGATGACTTGTCGAAAATTAGCAGACAAGATTCTGTTGAAAACCTGTTCATCAATAAGATTTAAGAACACCAAAACAATTCACCGCAGGCAGCGGTAAAGTAAAGTCAGCTAGCTTAACAAGTAAATTCATTAAGAGGTAATACCCATGTACTAGGTTGCAAACCCGTCAACATAAAAAAAAAAAAATTTAAACAAATTGCCGTGTAGCTCCCTCTACACATAAATTAGTACAGGCAGGCACAAGGACATTATAAAAGTGAAAAAACTAAATGCCAATAAAGAGTCATAATCCAACTAGGATCTCGTCTAAATTGCAAACACATCTTATCCCTATCTGGGGCAAAAAGGTTGTCCCTATTAGACTCATAATAAGTGACTTCATTTACAGGCTGAACAATTGAACATGAAGTTGTCTGCTCTTCGTTTTATTGTGAAATAGCAGGCATTTGGTGCAATTCCTGAAGCATTGGGGTAACGTTGTTGTTCCACTCAATACATGATATTCAGTGGCTCCCATTTTATACGGGCAGTTTGTAAATATCCTTCTTTTCAGCTTAGTAAGGGACTTGAAAGTTAAATACAAAATGAGTCGGGTTTGAAGGACTTCATATTTCGACCGAAAACGTTAAGTTATTACTCCTATATACTGGCAGCTTGTAAATGACAATTACGAAATTCTCTCTTCAATAACATCCAGACACCGTCAGGAACATAGTTCAAACCTCTCAATAACAATACCAAGTCAATCCAGCAAAGAAAAATTTCCGATGATTAAAGTAAGAGAATAAAGAAACCCGACCCAGGTACCTCAAAGAAAGTAACTAAAAATGCACATGCAAATTGCACAAGAAAGGCATTGAAGAACCACTTCAAAGTAGTACTCCACCAAACAAGAGAAAAGCAAAGAAACCCAAAAAGGTAAACTATTCTCAGATACTCCAGGTACCTACCCGGTACCTATCAAACATGTAGTGAATATCATTCTATGAAATTTTCATCATTGTCATACTTCATTCTATATCGGGAAGTCGGGACATCCTTATTTGTCTCCCAGCCTAAATAAAATTCCTCAAACATCATCTAGTATAAATCAATCAGCTTTTTTTAATTAGACCTCAGAATGGTGGACATACCCACATACATTGGAAAACAAGTTCCCGACTACCGTGCCTTAATCCTCCTCTAACTCTGGAAATACCCAGGTTGCCTAACTCATAATACACCCCAATACGAATAAGCAACACAGATCAATAATTACCTGATACAAAGAATTTAATTAAACCCCAGAAACAAATATACAATTATGGGTATGCAATGGGAATTGGTTTGCGATCCAAGGGCATCAAACTAATTTTGTAAGCCTGCAGGATACTATTCTAAACACTGATTAATGTTACTATCATACAAGACTACAGGTCCAAATACAACATAAACAAATGGGGAAACCAAGATTAAATGAGTATATAAATCTATTAGAATACTAACAAAGACGAGAAGTAGTCTTGTGTAAGGCGGTGTTGCACAGAGATGGTGTAAAACGGATCCAAATCACAAGAAAATCATGCCTATATTAGTGTGTAAGTAGTTATCAAATACCCATATTACAATATACTTGTGTAACACCGCCTTACACATGTATTCGTGCAAAGTCGATTCGAATAACAAATCTCTACTGTAAACAACATTGCATCCGTACACAAACATTGTCAAAATCGGACCCCTCTGAAGATCTCTTTATTTCTTTCTCACTCACAACGAAGAACAATAACACTTTCCAAATCTTTTAACAAAGAAAAAACAGCAACAACAACAAAAAATAAATAAATAAATAATTTCCACATTTTAGCAAAAATGTCGGAAAATCATAGTTCACTAAAATCTACAGAAAAACTGTAAAATTAGTAAGAAACCCAAAATCCCATATAACAATTAAGTACAAATCTAATAAATTTAGTAAACCCTAATTTCAATAAACATGAAATCTTTCAGCATTATACACACAATTACAAGAAACAAAAAATACCCAAATCAGATTTCATACAACTTAAACTATTTCCGGGTCGAATTCAAACATACAATAAAATAAACTAATTAATTAATCAAGCTGAAAACAACGAAAATTACAAAATCAAGAAATTAACATGAACAAAAATATTAAAAATAAAATAAAATAATAAAGACCCATTATAACAAACCTTATGAAAGTGCTCCTTGCAATCTAAGAAGTAAAAACTATATCCTAAAAATTGATTTTTAATTTTTTTTTTTTGAAAAAAAATGTAAAAAATTTGGGTTTTTTCTGGGTTTGAAGTAAAGTAAAAAATGAAAAGGGGGAATGTAAAAAAAAAAGTGGTGGTGATTGGTGGAAACTGACAGAAGGGTCCTAAAGATTGTTGTAAAAAGGGTGAAAAGTTGCAGGGAGGAGGGAAAGAGGAGAAGTTCCTAACATTTTTTTATTATTTTTTATTAAATTGTTTTCGGGTTGAATTATCGGTGTCGAGATTTTCTAGAGTTTATTTTCGGTGGAGTTGGTAGAGTTTATCATAAATGAAAATGAAAATTGAATAATACTGGAATATTTTAAAATATATGATAAAAATAGGATGTAATTTCGAAATTCTAAATATTATCTTTACTTTTGTCACAATGATCAATAGAAAAACATGGCTTATTTTGGACCACATAACACCACTTGTGCTTGCTTGCACATGGAAGATGAACCTACAAAAAGAAATTAGATTCTCTGTATTTCCGTTCAACGATCCTGATTAATTTTGGACGATCTAACGGATAAGGAAGGAAGAGAAAAGAATGGAGATGATCCTTTACAAAAAACTATAAAAAAATTGAAATAAATAACTATCGATACCAAAATAAAAATGAATAAATTTCTCATCGGGACGGGTAGGTGGGGGAATATTAGCTAAACATTTCGATTGAGGTGAATAATCTTCTCACATGGAATTAGTACCCATGGTTATATTAAGAGTGCGGGGATTTAAACTGAACCATTATCAACAAGTGAATATAGTTTTGTTTGTTCCTCTTTATTGGGCCAACTTGTGATCTCTATATGAGACTGCCCCACCCTCATCAGAAAGAGAGAGACTTCACCCTTACAAGCATAACAAAGTTTTATTCTAAAACTAATCGATAATAAGATGAGCATACATATGTGACATCTCTTTATGGGTTAACGTTATTTTCACACTCGTTGGTTTGTGCTAGTATTTAGGGTCGTTTGGTTCAATTCTTAGGAATGAAATGGATTGGAATGAGAAACCATAGGAGTATGGGGGTTCCAATTCCATATCTTTCAAAACATGTTTGATTCATTAGAAAAATAAACATAAAGGAATGGGGTTATAATTCATGGGAAGGAGGTCAGTGCGAAATTCCAAGGGCTTGGGGTGGTATTAGAATCAGAATTCTAACTCCATTTCAAAATGCTCCAACCAAACATTAGAGTGATGTTTATGCAAAAATTTACCGAATAATTGATTTTAGTTGTGGATTAAAGTGGTTGATCGTTAGCCTAGGTATGAACGAATGAGGTACGATGAACG
>VHZZ01000111.1:1044-15742 GCA_009801015.1 Silene noctiflora
AAAACACCCTTATTTATCGGCGTATCGTGTATCGGTGGCCGGCGATTCCGAGTTAACTCGGCCGATACGCGACGTATCGGCCGAGTTTTAATACCAATAGCTTATTCATTACCGGGTCATACATCGGTTAGAGTCAATGTTAGTTCACGGCCGAGTCAGGTCGGTTCAGGTCGGGTTCGAGTTGGAACAAATAAATGATGTTGTTGGTTATGGGATTAAACTCGAATCGGGCCCGGTTCACCTAAATTTCGGATTGGCATGGAGCCATTTGAGGATAAGACTGAGTATATAACAAGTTTCCGTGACAATTATTGAGCATGAATCCTTATTATTAGTACAGTTTCAATCAATTGTCCATAAATACAAACGATGAAATCCATGGAATTAGCTATTCAAATGGAAACAATATCGACCGAAATGATTAAACCCTCAACACCGACACCCCCACATCGAAAATCCTACAAACTATCACTTATCGACCAACTTTTTTCTTTTTCCGAGTATGGCGCGCCATTGGCGTTCTTCTATACTGCCCCTCGTCGTTGCAACAACAACGAGGGTATTAGTACTATTATTACCCGGTTAAAAAAATCACTTTCCAAAACTCTCGCCCTTTATTACCCTCTTGCGGGAAGGGTAATTCACCGAGAGTCAATTGTCAACTGCAACGACGAGGGAGTTCCCCTCGTCGTTGCACGATCAAATTGCACTCTATTTTCCTTTCTAAGTGCTCCTAACCGGGTCAACTTGGTTCCCCTATTTATCCCAAAGGATGACATATTTCTCGACCCAAACCGAGTCAAGGTTGACGGGCTAATTATGGCGGCTTTCAAGATTAGTGTGTTCATTTGTGGCGGATTTGTCGTAGGAAGCCATGTTATAACCAAGGCCATTGATGGGACCACGTGGGCMCAATTTTTCATGACATGGGCTGCCATTGCAACCGGTGGCAGCCCAAAGTTATGGGAAATTGGGGGTCCGGATTTGACTATCCAGACCAGTATTTTTCCTCCCGTTCCCAACGGCTATGTGCCACCGATGACCGGTTTGCCACCGGTTCTACAGCCAATAGCAAATGCAAGTGATGAGTCACATGGGTGCATCGTTAAAGTGTTTGAGTTCACAGCTGCTAGCATTTCCATGCTACAAGCTATAGCTCGTAGCGATTCTGTTCCAAATCCTACACGAATCGAATCCATTACTTGCTTTCTTTGGAAGCATTTCATGGCGGCTGCTGCTACCGTTCAGTCATTCAGTTCACTGACAACAAGTACTCCGTAACTCTTATCTTTGTGTTATTGGATTATTTTACGCGTCTCAATTATCATACACAAGTTCTTGGGGAGTATTTATGGTCTGAAACTATGTCTTCTATACTTCGAACCTATCACTCTCAAATTATTTAAGTGTATGACATGTATGTGGTTTGCAAACTATCCGTATGCCTGAGATTTACCGGGTGTGCACCTAATATAACGTCTCTGGGTCCCCTCCTAAAAAATTTTATCACACACAAGTTAGAAGAAAACATTGAACAGAAGCCATAATATTGAAAAATTTGGGAAGTGCGGGCAATAAAAAAAAATAGATAAAAATAAAAAATAAAAAAGTTATTTTTGTTTTTACGCCGATATCATAGGGATAAAACCGTAATTCACTAATTTATTATATTAATAAAATAAAATATAAAAGATAATAATTTAAACTATATCTAATATAAAACAATACATATCATAACAAACACATCTTCATCTTTCTCCTATCATCCGTTTATCAATTAAAAAAAAAAACAAAAAAAAAAACAAGAGAATTCCTGGATTCCTAGTTGTTAAGGTGCGTTCAATTATACGAGCGAAAAATGAAACATAATTGGTTAACAAGTCTCGAACCTCCGACTACTCACCACCTCACGTAAGAGTTTAACACACTACCACAATAACAAGGTGTTTTATATGCTACTCGTTGAATAATTTATTCTTAATGTATAAAGTTAAATCATGGTCAAAGGGCCATGAAAGATCATTAGTAATGAATCGATTGAACGGGAGCAATGAACATGTATTGTTAACACACCTCCACCAATAACGCACGCAAATAATGCTCAAAATCTATCAATTTTTTTTAATTTATTATTATCTTAAATTAATTAATTAATGTTAGTTTCCTAAAATATCCTTTAACACAAATAAGTATAAAATTCAAAATTTGAATTTTGATGGAGAGAATACAAAATACATAACTAAATTACAATAATACCTCGGGTGTCGCTCAATCCCCCTTACTACTAGAGAATACAAATTCTCTTAGTTTTCCCTTCAAAAGGCATCTAGCTAAATAAGGCAATAACTAAAACTTTATTTCATTACATTATTATATTTTCAATGAATATATTCTTATAATTAAACTCTAATCATTTAATTAAATTCATAATTATGATTTTTTCATTAAAATAAATTAAAATTGGTTTTAAACTATAAACTATAAGTTGCTAATTTTTTTAATAATGCAATAATATATTACTGTAGATGTTGCTAAATTTTTTAATAATGCAACAATATATTACTGTAGATAATAATTTGACACATATTTAGTATTTACTATTAGTTTCGTGCCAAAAAAATTCATTTAAAAAAAATCACCTCTTAACTTAATTCTCTTTGATTAGTTTCCATTTCAAATTTTTTGTTTCATATCAAAATACAAAAGAGAGAAATATTAATTATTTATGGCGTGCAAATTTAATACACTAAAAACAATAAAAAATCTATATATACGCAATGGCGCGGGCTCTGTACTAGTTTGAGTAACACCTGTATGAGTTAGCAGCTCCTTCGTCAAAAGCTGACAAGCATCAAGCTCAAGAGTCAAAGCAAAGTCAGTAGCTAGTTGTTTAGATTGTTAGAAGCTGTTAAATTTTCTAACTGATTCCCTGAATTTCAGGAAGTTAGTTAAGAGGTTGTTACAGATATTTGTATAGCATATTAGAATATGATTGTATATAAATAGGTTGTATAGTTCTCTTTGATAATTAATTCAAACACAACTTTTATTTACCCTTGTTTGTTTTCTGATTTCTTTACATAAACTTCATCTTCTTCACAAAGCTTAAAGCTTCCATTAATGGCGATCACACTTAGTTTGATCTACAATTTCACATGGTATCAGAGCAGGTTTTGTGCCTGACTCTGCATACTCGTCATTCTTCCGCATTTATCACTTTACTCTGAATTTTAGCTTCAATTTTCTTATCATTTTTCAACAAAATCACAAAAACAATTTATTTTCATAAATTCTGCAATTTTCATTTGTTTTCTTGCGCAAATTACACAAAATTCACAAAATGTCTAATTCCACTACAGCTAGCAATCAGCTTGATAATTCAGCTTTKCTTAATCCTTTTGAAGATCCTTTGTTTCTCGCAAATTCTGATCATGCAGGACTCAATTTTGCCAATACTTTGTTCAATGGACGCAATTATCGCCAGTGGAGCAARAGTATGAAGCTCGCTATGTCCACAAAGAACAAGGAAGGTTTCTTGACAGGATTAACTGTTATTCCTGCGATCACTTCACCTAGATATAATCTATGGTGGAGATGTGATTCTACAGTCAGGTGTTGGCTTGTTAATGGAATGGAACCTGAATTCAGAGACGGTTTCATGACTTGCAAGACAGCAAAACAACTTTGGACTGAAGTCTTTGAGAGATATGGACATATGAATGGTCCATTGTTGTTCCAGCTTAAGAAGAATTTGAGGAATTGTACAAGACAGTAGCTCTGTTGCTGAGTATTTCAACAAGCTGAAGAGATACTGGGATGAGATTGAAGAAATCGAGGATTTTCCTGATTGTACTTGTGGCGTGCTTGCAAAATGTACTTGCAATCTCTTAAAGAAGATGCTTGAAAGAGCATCAATTGAGAAAGTTCTTACCTTCTTGATGGGATTGAATGACACTTATGATACTTTAAAGTCACAAATTCTGTCAATGGAGCCTCTGCCACCTATCAACAAGGTGTATTCAATTGTGCAGCAGATTGAATCTCAAAAGAAGATCTCTAATGTCATGAATTCAACTCATGAGATGAGTGCCTTGTTCTCCAATAAGCAAGGTGCTCAGTCTTCTAATCCAGGCCATTACTCAGGACAGCAAGGAGTTCAGCAAGGGAAAAAGGATTCTAAGAAGCCTAAGACTGATAAGAGATGGTGCACTCAATGTTCCAAGGCAGGCCATACTAGAGACACCTGTTTTGTGTTGCATCCTGAACTTAAGGCAAAATATCTTGCCAGATTTTCTGGTAATGCACAAGTTCAGGATGAAGAGGAGCATCCCCTTGCTATTCCTGACATGGAGATTGATACTAATCAAAATCAACCTGGTTCATCACATTCTGCCAATCAAGGTCATTTTTCTTCCAATTCTGATATTGCTCAACTTGTGTTCCAACAAGTAATGCAGATGTTACAGAATAAGCAAGGAGGCAGCACCAATTCAGCAGATTATACCAATGCATCAGTCAATTTTGCAGGTATAGCACTCGTCACTAATACTATTACTTCTGCCTGCAACATTGCTGATTGTGATTGGATAGTTGATTCTGGTGCTAGTGACCATATGACAGCTCATAAGAGTTTATTTTCCTCTCTGAGAAGTTTGTCTAGACCTATTTTGGTAGGTCTTCCTGATGGATCTACCAAATTAGTGCATTATATTGGTGAAGTACAACTCCATCCATTATTGATCTTACATGATGTGCTCTTTATCCCTGACTTTAAGCATAATCTGCTATCAGTAGGGAAGTTATTATCTACTTCACATATGCTAATTCACTTTTATGTGGATCATTGCATCATTCAGGACCCTGCTTCTAAAAGTACAGTAGCAGTTGGTCAAAGAGAAGCTGGTCTTTATAAACTGAAGATTGGCAGTCAGAATCAGAAGAATAAGTTGCTACAGCACATTAGTTTACCCATTTCTGATCAATGTAATAGTTTTGCTAATAAATCTTGTGCTAGAGTTGATTTGTATTATGCTCGACTGGGTCATACATCTCTAGCCAAAATGCATCATATTAAAGATGTCAAGTGTACTGGTTTAAGAACTTATCATTGTGATACTTGCAATTTGGCAAAAATGCATATGTTACCTTTCAATAGAAGTACTTCCAGAGCACAAAGTTCTTTTGATCTTGTGCATATTGATTTGTGGGGACATTATAGGACACCTTCTCTTACTGGTGCTCACTATTTTCTCACAATTGTTGATGATTATTCACGAATTACTTGGACTTTCTTRCTCAAATTCAAGACAGAAGTTAGTTCTATTATTAAGAATTTCCTACAACAAGTTTATACTCAGTTTGGGAAATTGGTTAAAGTAGTYAGAAGTGACAATGGTTCAGAAATTTTCCAAGATACATGTTCTCAATTATTTTTGTCTAAAGGAATTCTTCATCAAAGAAGTGCTCCTTACACTCCTCAGCAAAATGGAAGRGTGGAAAGGAAGCACAGACATCTTATTGAAACTTCTAGGGCCTTAATGYTGTATGCAGGCCTGCCTAAGAAGTTTTGGGGTGAGTGTTTGTTAGCAGCAACTTAAATTGCCATCAGTTGTTCTCAATTGGAAAACTCCATATGAAGTACTTCTTAATACATTGCCATCTTATACTGAGTTGAGGGTCTTTGGTTGCTTGTGCTATGCTCTAGATTCTTCTCCTCATAAGGATAAGTTTGCTGCTAAAGGGATTAAGTGCCTCTTTATTGGTTATCCATATGGTYAAAAGGCTTACAAGCTTTATGATTTGAGCACACATAAGGTATTTGTGAGCAGGCATGTCATCTTTCAGGAAGATATTCTCCCTTTTAGAGAAATGACTCCTGTTACCAGATCACAGTGTGCATTTCCTTCTCCTGATGCTTCTTTTCTGGATGATCCTGACATAATGGTTTCTCCTGTTGATGTTCAGTCAAGGCCAAGTCCTTCTATTTCACAGGATATTGTATCAGAAACTGCTGTAGTTCCTTCTGTACCACATTCTATTCCCACTGCAGCTGCTCCTTCTTCTCTTGATACTATTGCAGTACCTGTTAGGAGATTTCATAGATCTAGACAGGTGTCCTCTCATTTGCAAGACTTTGTTTGCCCCACTATTTCTGTTGTTTCCCACCAGTCAGAGTCTTTCAATGTTTTCAACATTGATTCATATCCTATTTCATACAAAACTTCCCTAAATGCTGTTCTTAGTACTATAGAACCTGCTAGTTATGCTCAAGCTAAATCTGATCCTTAGTGGGTAGAAGCTATGGCCAAGGAGATTCAGGCATTGGAAGATAATGGTACTTGGGAAATGGCTCCTTTACCTCCTGGTTTTAAGCCCATGGGATCAAAGTGGGTGTTCAAAATAAAGTTCAATCCAAATGGTTCCGTAGAGAGATATAAAGCAAGACTAGTTGCTAAGGGTTTTACACAAATTRAAGGCAAGGATTATAAGTCTACTTTCTCTCCAGTAGCCAAGTTCAGCACAGTCAGAGTTCTTCTTTCAGTDGCAGCATCCAAAGCTTGGCCAATATATCAGCTGGACATAAATAACGCATTTCTTCATGGTTATTTGGATGAAGAAATATATATGCATCCTCCAGCTGGTTATTCTAATGGCAGACCTGGTGAATATTGCAAGTTGAAACGTTCTCTATATGGCTTAAAGCAAGCATCTCGTCAATGGAATATTGAACTCACCAAGTTATTGCTTTCAAAAGGATTCACTCAATCTAAGAATGATTATTCCCTTTTCACCAAGGACACAGATTCCTCTCTTGTTATTGTTCTTGCTTATGTAGATGACTTGTTGATAACAGGAGATAATGACATTGTTATTCAAGATCTTAAACGCTCATTAGATCAAGCATTTATTATCAAGGACCTTGGATTGATTGGTTATTTCCTGGGTTTGGAGGTTGTTAGGTCATCTGCAAGTTTATTAGTTAATCAACGCAAGTATGTTCTTGATATCTTAAGGGATACTTGTATGGATAACTGTAAGCCTGCTTTATTTCCTCTTTCTCGTGGTCTGAGATTGTCCACTGATGAAAGAGACTTAATCACAGAACCAGATGTTTACAGGCGTCTTGTGGGTAAATTGTTATACCTAAATCTCACAAGACCAGATCTCTCTTATTGTGTTCAACACCTCAGCCAGTTCCTCAGTGCACCCAGGCACCCTCATCTACAAACAACTCTTCATGTTGTTCGTTATCTCAAAGGGACAATTGATGCAGCTCTCTTTTGTCCCGTGGATAATGATCTCACCCTGCGAGCTTATTGTGATGCTGACCGGGGATCTTGTCAGTACAGCTGCAAGTCTCTCACAGGGCATTGTGTCTTCCTTGGCCAGTCACTTATTTCTTGGAAAACTAAGAAACAGAAGACCATTTCCAAATCATCAGCTGAATCTGAATATCGTGCCATGTCCTACACAGCTGGTGAACTGGTATGGTTATATTCTCTGCTCTCAGATTTCAGAATTTCCTCTTCACTTCCTATACAACTCAATTGTGATAACAAAGTTGCTCAGCATATTGCTGTCAACCCTGTGTTTCACGAACGCACTAAACACCTAAATATTGACTGTCATTACGTGCGTGAGAAAGTACAAGAAGAATTTATCTCCACTGCACATGTTTCCTCCAGTATGCAGTTAGCAAACCTTATGACTAAACCGTTGGGGCAGCAGCAACATTTTTTTCTTGCTTCCAAGTTGGGTTTGCATTTCGTTGACACTCCTTGCCCCTCCAACTTGAGAGGAGGCTATGAGTTAGCAGCTCCAACTTTTATTTACCCTTGTTTGTTTTCTGATTTCTTTACATAAACTTCATCTTCTTCACAAAGCTTAAAGCTTCCATTAATGCCGATCACACTTAGTTTGATCTACAATTTCACAACCTGGTGTCGCCATCTCTTTTTCTAATTTTAAATGGATGGATAGGGACAAATATTTTATTTAGCCAACAAAAAACAATGTCGAGTTTTTGTTTATCTAACTATAGGTATGTAAATGTGAAAGCGGATTCTCTATCTCATTTCCGTGTCTCACTAATTTAATTGATGTTTTAATACATGGTCGTCTTTATTAATGCTTATTATATGTCAAATGATGAAGACGAGATATGACACAAAATAATTTCCTTGTAGGACAAGAGAGGGTTCCAACCACGTCCGTCATGCATTCCGTCAACATACGGCCTCACCTCCGTCCGATGTTGCAACCAACAACTTTTGGAAAGTTCGTAACACATGCCTTTGCTAATGTAACAAGCGAAAAGGGAGGCACTACGCCAACGCTTGGTGATCTAGTCGTATCGTTGCGAGAAGCGTTGTCAAAATCCAAGGACAGTGAATGGCTAAACAAGTTTCATGGTGAAGGACGCATTGAAGAAGCATTTGAACATAGGAAAACTCTCGAGGAGTTTTTACCCAAATCATATTTTTTTATTAGTTTCAAGGGATTTGATCGGTGAATTTCGGGTCATGAGCCCCACTTTGGATCGGTTTATCTGGTGGTAGGCCAGTCTCTTACTTTCTAAACCAAATTCCGTTGATTCATACAAGTAGTCATGGAATCGAAGCATGGCCGATACTGGATGAAAGGGAAATGGCCATTTTAGAGTCGAATCAAGAATTTCTTGCATATGCTATTCCAAGTGATGTTGCTTCTCTCACCTTTCTCCCTAGGGCCTCACTTTAATAAATATACTAATGGTGAGAAAAACTTTGTGCTAATTTTGTCCAATAATTGAGATTTTAAAAAAAATACGTCAATTTATGGCCTTGTTCAAGAGTAAGACTGACGGATATTCTAAATAAAATACATCTAATGTACAATAGTAACTTACGTCAACTTGTAGTAATCCACAGACCAGAAATTTATCATAACCATGTTTACCTTATGACGGTGTAAAGTCCTCTCTTGTAGTAATCCACAGACCACAACCATCTGCTATACAAATATATAATCATAATCCCTTATCTTAGATCACACCAGAAATAATACGGTCAAGCCCGAATTCGGATAGTCTTCTTTGTATGTATATGTATACCCTAATCATGCATGCCCGTAGTGCAAAATAGTGCATTGGCATATATAATTAGATAACCTGACCCCACTTGTCACTCGATGATGACCTGATCCAATGATAACCTGACATGAATTGTAACTTACGTCAACTTGTCGACACAACCCAAACCCCTTATAACCTGACCGGCTTTTGTCAATGATGATGTTGATACATTATCCCTGCATAAAAAACCTGTCCTCATGTTATGGTAAATTGGTAATGTGTGGTTGGCATATACTCCGTAGCATTGAGGATAAGACTGTTGTGGGTATACATATAGTGTAATAAGTTCCGTCACAAAATCAACCTCATCAATCTATCCTTTACTAGTATCAATCAATTGTTTGTCCATACCTAAAAATGATGAAATCCATGCAATTATGTATTGAAATCCAAACAATATCGACCGAAATGATTAAACCATCAACACCAACACCCCTACATGTAAAATCGTATCAACTATCACTTTTCGATCAATTCTCTTTAACCGTGTATAGCTCGCCTTTCGTGTTCTTCTATACTTCCCCTCGTCGTTGCAACAACGACAAGGGTATCAGTATTATAACTACTCGGTTGAAAGAATCACTTTCCAAAACCCTTGCCCTTTTTTACCCTTTCGCGGGAAGGGTAATTCTCCAAGAGTCGACAATCAATTGCAACCACGAGGGAGTTCCCCTCGTCGCTGCACGAGTTAACTGCACCTTAATTTCCTTTTTAAGTGCTCCTAACAGGGTTGAGTTGGTTCCTCGGTTTATTCCAAAGGATGTCACATTTCTCAACCCGAACCAAGTCGAGGTTGAGGGGCTAATTATGGCGGCTTTCCAGATTAGTGTGTTTAATTGTGGCGGGTTTGCCGTAGGAAGCCATGCTATAACAAAGGCCATTGATGGGACCACGTGGGCCCAATTTCTCCTGACATGGGCTGCCTTTGCAACTGGTGCAAGCCCAAAGTTATGTGAAATCGGGGGTCCGGATTTGACTATCCAAGCTCGTATTTTCCCTCCCGTCTCCAGCGGCTATGTGACACCAATGACGGGTATGCCGTTAGTTCTACAGCCGGTCGAGCATGCGAGTGATTGGTGCATCGTTAAAGCGTTTGAGTTCAGTTCTGCTAGCATTTCCAAGCTACAAGTTATGGCTCGTAGCGATTCTATTCCAAATCCTACCCGAGTCGAATCTGTGACTTGCTTTCTTTGGATGCATTTAATGGCTGCTGCCGCTACCGTTCAGTCACTCGGCTCACAAATCGCAAGTAACTCTCTTCTTTGTTATCTACTCCCTCCGTCTAGGTCAATTGTTGTTCTTGGTTTTTGCACAAAGACCAAGATAAAAAAGAGGGGGTCATTTACTAAATAACAAGCGGAACAAATTGAGTGTAAATAATCAAAATGTTCATCTAAGTTCAATCTTAAAATAGAAATGATAACAATTGACTGACACACCCCAAATGAAAAAAGGACAACAAATGACCGGGACAGTACAATAGTGTTCCCATTTTCGTGTCAAAGTTTAAAATATTTTAGTTGTCTAAGTGTCTAACAAGCTCGAGTTTTTGTTAATCCAACTATAGGCACGTCCGCACGTAAATGTGAAAGCGAATTCTCTATTCCATTTCCGTGTCTCATTAGTTTAACTCATCTTATTAGCTTTACCATATTAATTATCAATGCTTATATGTCAAAGTATGAAAAGGACGTATGAGACAAAATAATTCCCTTGTAGGCCAAGAGAGGGTTCGGAGTCTTCTGACGACCACGGCCGTCATCCATTCCGTCAACATACGGCCTCACCTCCGTCCAGTGTTACACCCAACAACTTTTGGAAAGTTCGTAACATATGCCTTCGCTGATTCAAAAAATGATAAGGAAGGCACGCCAACGCTTAGTGACCTAGTCGTATTGTTGCGACAAGGGTTGTCAAAACCAAAGAACAGTGACTGGCTAAACAAGTTTCAAGGTGAAGGACGTATCGAAGCAATATTTCAACTTAAGAAAACGATAGAGGAATTTTTTCCCAAATCATACTTTTTTACTAGTTTAAGGGGATTTGATCAGGTGAATTTCGGGCCAGGAGCACCGGTTTGGATCGGTGTAACGGGTGGTAGGACAAGCTCTTTATTTAGAAACTACTTCCCATTGATTCATACAAGTAGGTATGGAATCGAAGCATGGCTGATACTGGATGACAAGGAAATGGCCGTTTTAGAGTCGAATCAAGAATTTCTTGCAAATGTTATTCCAAGTAATGTTGCTTCTCGCACCTTTCTCCCCAAGGCCTCACTTTGATAAGTTCACAGTAATAATTGAGGTTTTAATTAGACCTCGCAAACAAATCCATTGAGCCGGGTTCGCGTTGGGCCGGTTCGGGTGCGTCACAGTTTCGGGTCAAAATTCGGCTTACGAGTCTGTTTCAATACGTTAGCCGGGTAAAGCGGGCTGGGTTATTCTTTTAGGTCCGGGTCATTTTCGGATTGATTATTAATTGAGAAAAAGGGTGTTTAGTATTATTATCGATTTTTAGTCTAGTTTTGACGATAGTTTCTTTATTTTACATAAATAATATAAATTGTGCTTTTAAATTAGTCATTTTAAGTCTTTTTTTTTAATTCGAGTTATGTTTGTCGAGTCATTTACGGGTTGGGTGGTTTCGGGTTTGGTCATTTCGGGTCGGTCAGTTCCGTGTCAATGAAGCTCGGATCATATTCGGGTCGAGTCGGGTTTCAGGTCACATTCGAAGATGTAGTTCGTTTCAATTTCAGGTCGGATCAATTGTGTCAGGTTGGCTTTGCCAGGTCTAGCTTAGGTTACAGAATGTAGGGTTCGGGTTCTGTCAAATAAGTGACACGTTTACTTCCGTCAAAATTCGAGTCGGGTAATCATCGGGTCATGTTATTACATATCAGTATTGAGTCAGGTTATGAGCAAACATCTTATCTTATGTATTTTATTTTGGCTATATAGGTAATTTCATGTTAAAGTAATGAATATGTGTATTTAATTAAGTTTTATGTGAAAATAATTATGATAAATGTCAGTTTTTTATTATTTGTTTCATTATTAAGCTAAACCGTTATCAGGTTATCTGCTATTTGGTTGACGCAAAATTTGGTCACGGTCTGAGTTAGGTCGGATTCAAGTTGGAACAAAAGATGTTGTTATTGGTTATTGGTTTAGCGTCGAGTCGAGTCCGATTCGCCCAAATTTCGTGTTCTATCGGGTCGAGTTCTGGTGGTTTGGGTCGGATTCCTTGAACAGGTCATCTTTTACTATAACTGTTCACGAATCGTTCCGTCCATTACACCCGTCCCGTTCGATACGTTTTTTTAGCAGGCTTGAACAAGTTTTTTCTACTTGAAAATTTAAGAAGGTAGGCCAATCCTGGCCCGTCAAGTTAACCGGCCGGATATGGTCATGCACAATAAGAAAATCCCACGGGGTGTCCCATTTACAATTTGCTCTTAAAAAGGACGTTTGTAATGAAAAATTGTATCAATTTCATAGCATATGAACCACTAAAATAATAATATGTAAACACAATACGTGAACTATAAAGGTTAAAATATAATGGAAATATTTTTATATTCTAATTAACAAAACGTCTAAATTAAATAAATGTTCAAAAAATAATAATGTAAAGCATGATAATTATTTAATAAATTATGATGATTATAATTCTTAAGCTAATACAAATCTGGTTTAATATATATTGGTAAATTTTTTGGTTAAAAAACAAAAGCCCTCCAGCCCACTGTTGACCCGACCCGCTAAAAAAAGGTGGGTATGGCCTATGGGCACAAAATTAGGCCCGATTAACCGGTAGAGAGTTAGGTTCTGTTTGTCAAAATTAACTGAAAAGGTAGCTGAAATCTGAAAAAGCAGATGAAAACTGAAAAGCTAATTGAAACCTAAAAAGCTAACTGATAAAGTGGCTGAAAATTAAGAACGGATAAAATAGCTGATTATATAAAAAAAATGTTTGGCAAACTAACTGAAAAGGTAACTGATTTTGATGAAATTACGTAAAAGGATATGATAATTATTTAGTAGCATAGATTTAAAGGGTAAAAACGGAAAATCTCTAGATAGCATTTGATTTCAGCTTATTTGGTTAAATCTACTTGCCAAACGCTTACAGAAAAATAAGGTACCTGAAATTTTAGTTAAATAAGCTACTTTTTACTGAATCAGGTACCTGAAATGCCTTATCAAATAGAGCCTTAGTGTACATTAGCCCATTGGGTAAAATTATTCTTCTTGGACCAACTCAAGTGCAGTTTTTTTTTTTTCAATTCGTAGTTCTCATAAAGACAAATAGTTAAAAAAATCGTCGTTTTTTGAACTTGTTAACGTGATTTATGTTCAGTTAAAGTTTTTCGGTGCAAAAAATTGAGTATTTGTGCCAAATTTTAAAGGTATCAGGTGAATTTTGCGTGAGGATGTATGGTGAGTGAACAAACTTGTAAACTTGGCACAACTTCCAACATACACCTTGTATGCAATGGCATTATTTCTATCCCTACCTTGCTACTTTCCATCACTATTTTTGACTGAAGAGATGGCCTTCACGGGCATCACTAGACGCGGCAAATGAGTCATTCAAGTCGAATTCGGTTTGCCTATTCATATGTTACTTCGGATCGGCTTATTGTTGGTCAATAATTATCGGCTCATTTATCGGGTTGCGCACTTTAGGTTCGGTCATTTTGGACCCGGGTCATTTGGGTGTTCACGTCAAATTTTGCTTAAAATATTTCGGGTCACTTCTGATCATTTAGGTCATTTGGGTGAGTTTTACCAGCTCTGACCTTCACCGTCATTTCACAAAATGATGGACCATCTATTGAAGATAATGCTTCCTCAAATAGTTAGAATATTGAAGATATTATTCTCCTGCATATCTCGGTTGTTTAGGAACTAATTGTRCATATATTTTCTGTTTTTATTTGTTCCTATCTTTGTGTATTTGTTACCTAGTTTAATTCCWAGTCTTTAGGTTAGTTCATACACTAATGTATCTATATATATACATGTAATTGATACTCGAAGTTTAATCACAAAATATCATTTCTCTTATATGGTATCAGAAAACATATCGATCCTAACCTCTCTTGTCATCCTCGTTGTACTAGGCGTTCGATCACCCATGGCAAGCCAATCCAACACCCTTATCCCAAATGCCGACGAACCCACCAAACCCCTACTCTCCGTTTCATTTCTTACCTGTACCAAACTCACCCCGACAACCTATCGCTCTTGGTGTTTTCAGATCACCCGTCTCCTTCAAGGTTTCGGTCTTTTCTGTTTACTTGATGGCTCGACCACCCCTCCACCACAAACAACCACACCCACAGCCACTGCCACTCAACCCAAACCTGACCCCATACCGAACCCCGCCTACAGCACGTGGTTTAAACAAGACCAACTTATCCTTGGTACGCTTGCAGGCACGCTCCATGAAACCATCGCACCGCTCATTCTCGATTGCACCATGATGCGTGCCATTTTCATAAGTTTATTCCACTCTTTTGCACGCATTTATATGTTGTTTTGGGTAGCGTAAGCTACTATTCTCCCTTGTTTTCGGCTACTT
>VHZZ01000111.1:63811-79255 GCA_009801015.1 Silene noctiflora
CCGTCACAAGGACCGACCCGTCACAAGGGAGACGCTTTGTAGTTTTTTATTTTATTTTGATAATCTGATATTATATTATTAGAACCGACATATTTAAATAGGTCGATCACCTGCTATCACCTGATTCACCCACTTGGCCACTTCATCCACGGATGATGGATGGATGAATGATGGATGATAAGTTTCATGATAACGGATGACCGGGTTGGATGAGATTTTAAACGTTGGATGAATGGTGATGAGACTTTACCCGATCCCGATCCATTCTCATCCATAGTCGAGTCAGGTTGGCTCAAGCAATCAAGTATAACCCTAAACCGACGAGGCTAGGTCAAGTGTCGAGATTGACAGTTTTTTGTTTTTTTTTTTTTGGACGAGGGCATGTTTCCATATTTCCAATGGAGCCAAAGACTCATTACACTTTGGTTATGGATTATAATGGAATAAATCAAAATGGCTCACTAAAGTGATTGCGCTTCTTTCTTTTGTGAAGTAGCAGTCCTTCGATGTAGTTCTCGACGCAATTTTCATCTTGGGTCATTCGGAAACAGCCTCTTTGTGTTGCTAACACAAGGCTAAGGCTGTGAATATCCAACCCTCATTACCCCGCAATTTGCGGGAGTCATTGAGACACTGGGGTAATGTTTTTTTTTTTTTTTGGACGAGGGTTGGTGTAGCTAGAAGGGTCACCCTTAATCCAACTTGGTATAGATTGAGCCGGAAGCAACGGTGGATCATCGAGCCAATAGTCACGACTCATGCCAGTGACGACCCAACCGCCATGCCGGACCAATCCGTTAGAGTGACCACCTCTAAGTTAGACAACCCTCCTTGATCACCACTCATTGTGTTGAGAGTGAGTTTTTGTGTTGGAAGAAAATGACATCAACCTCATCACTCACTAATCCTTGTCACAAAATAATCACATCACCATTTCCACCATTAAACCCTTTAACAAAACCTCAATTAATCTCCAAAACCCACCTTCTAAATCTCCATAATAACACCAAATCTTCTCGATTATCACGCCCAAATCGCAGCATAATCACAGCAGCAGTTGCATCCATGGCGACGAGTGAAGCATCTGATCAAACCATCAAAATGAATAATCTGCTATTTGTTGAGATGGGTGTCGGATACGATCAACATGGGTTCGTATTTTTTTTCTTTGATCTTTTCCACTTTTCCGCTTGTGTCGATTGTCATCAATTCGTCGGGTTATTGGGTAATATTTGAATCCGAAAATTAGGGGGCGATGTGGCTTTTTATTTACCATGCACGAAAACTTAAATACGACCGTTGTATAGCGTATAAATGTATAATGACATGATTCTATGTACTCCCTTAAGGGTATTTTAATCAAAGCTAAATAAACGATTCGGACGGAAGGAGTATCTTATTTAGGGTTTGCTTAGGTTGACGGAAATTGTTACTAGAGTAATAGAGCTTAAATGAACTAGAAAAGGGAGGCGAGCGGTGCCGGTGGAAGATGGAATGAGGTAGAAAGTGTAAGAGTTGCTGTACAACTGTCTCGTGCAAAATTAATGCTGAAATTTGCAATTTTGTAATGATGATGTTGTTAATTGGGAGCTGAGTTCGATTTGTATGGTTAATGCAGGCAGAATATCACTTCTGCAGCAATGCGAGCTTGTCGAGATGCTATTACTTCCAACTCTATCCCTGCTTTTCGCAGAGGTAAATCTCCCTTAGCATGGTACCTTCTTTTTTTGTTAATGATATTATTCGGAGTTGTAGGGTTTTGTGGTTTTCAAGATGCTGATAGTTTATTAGCAGCAATGATGGTGTTAAAATATGACTGTGTATAGCGTAGCTGGTGGATTCCTGATTGGGAATGATGGTGTTAAAATCTGATAATTTACTAATCGCTTTGTGTGGTTGTTTTAGGTTGATGATCTGAAGTGTCAATCATCATAGACTAATTTTGTGCAATCAACATAGGCATCTTTGTGTAACTGTGTACCCACTAGTATCAAACTTTGAGATTGGGGATTTGTGGGAATGTTGCTGTCTATGCTATTTTCAGGTTCCTCTCAGCTAGGGCTGATATTAGCTCTAGGAAAAGAAGGGAACTGATTGGGAAATTTGTAATCCGGACTGTAGAAGATTATTAGTTGATTTCCTCTTAGTTTAGGGCGATGTTAGTTTCAGATATCTTTGAAGAGCTTAGATGTGTTATGAGGTTGTTAGATTCTTCAAACTTAATGTATCGATTGCAGGGTCTATACCCGGTGTTTCGTTTGAGCAGATGAAACTCCAAATTAAACTCGGAGTTCCCCATTCTCTACAAGAGTCTTTGGATATTGAGAAGGTCAAATCTGTGTTCCCATAGTAAGTGTTGATGTGTAAATTGACCTCTTGCTTTCTGATACACTCTTAGTGAACTTCATACTGTTATGACATGATGGATGAGCAGTGGATTTTCCGACGCAAAGGCTTTAAGCATTTTGTGAAGTTGACATGAAAATCTAATATACAAGCATACATTTCCATCTTGCTTGTGTCTGAAATGCTAATGGTATTGGTTTATTGCACGGCCAGATTGGTTTTATATTATCTTCACGTAGGAAGTTATTGCCATCTAAGCTTGGCGTTTTGACTTTGTTGGGTGGTTAAGTTGGGGACTGTATTTTACAGAAAATCATTTGACTAGGACACCGTGTATAATATCAAGTGCATTTTAGGCCCAAACTTATAGAGACTTTTTATATTTTAAAATGAGTTTTGCTGCAAAACTGATTTTTGATGTTGGTGAGTGCTTGGTCAAGATTACAATAGTTATATTTGATAATTTTGAATTGATTACAATAGCATTGAACAAATAAATTTCGCCTTATTATTTATGTGGATTAGCATTGCAGGAAATTGGCTACTGTATACGAGTATATGCGATAGAAATACAATCAAAAAATATTTCATCTGTGAATTGTTTTACGAGAAACAATAAGAAAAGCACCAATTTGATGCGTCTATTTTGGAAGCGGGGTGGGGTTCAATAGTTGGGTTTTGGGCTTTTCGAAAATATCTAAAAAAGCTGGTGTTTGGCCAAGTTTGTAGTTTTGTTGCTGGAGGCGTTTTATGAGGTTAAACGTATACTGAATGAGATCAATGCTAAGCTTTCAATAGTTCAGAGCAATATATTTGCTTTTGACCTTGTTTATTGTCATTTATGGAATATGCACATGTTATAATACCTACTCTCATTTTTTTATTATTCACAATCTGGTTGTTTCGTTTAACTTCAGTGGAAAGATTCTTAATGTTGAAGTTGTTGACGGTGGACTAATATGCTCAAGTGGAGTTCATGTAGAAGAAATGGGAGACAAGAATGATGACTGTTACATTGTTAATGCGGCCGTTTATGTTGGCTATTGATTACATCTTCCCAGATAGCATTCAGAAACTCTGGGGTAAGTTACACCAAATGGTGAAGCAATCTACAAGTCCCATAAAATGATAGCGTATAGCTCAAAATAACAATCCAGTTCTTAGTAACTGGTTCAATCCCATTTTCAAAGTCAAATTGTCTTTGGGAGTTGACCCATCTGATCTCCATTTCAAGCCATCCTTGCTTTCTGATTCATAATAGTATGTTTTTTGTTGCTGTTCCTAGGTTTTGGATGCGGCTCAAGCACCTTCGGGACTAAGCTTTCGAACTTTAACAGTTCATTACTGAAGAATGGGAACTGTATGTCGAAATGTCATAAATTGAGCTGTTTTATTTGTTTCTGAATTGTTTATACTCTGCACATTGTGTTCATGATCGTTCTTCTCCTTAATGAAACTTGCCAAACATGTTTTTAGTCTCCTTAATGATGGTTCACTTTGTCTGGATGAATTTTAATTCGGTTGAAACTCATGCAAAGTTGTCTCCAAAGTACAGAGAATTATAATTATCTGGCCACCAATGTGTAACTGACCACACCTCGAGGCACCACAATGGACCTTTTCCATAAACATTGCGGAAGTTTAAGTGATACACATGCTTTCATTCTAGAAGCATTGACACAATACCTGTATGCTCTATTTTAATTCTTTCTTTCTTCAGTCTGTAAGTGTTTCTAGCATTTAATTACAGTGCTTCGAAGCATTGGCACAATGCCCAATTATAGCGCTCTGAAAAATGAGCTGTTTGCCAGATTTAGGCAAGAGTTCATGGTAAATACATGGAAGTAACGACTGGTTATAGGAAACTGAATTTAGAATAGATTACCTATATCAAATGCAAATCGGAAGTGAAGATTTTCTGTATTCCATTTTGGAACATTATCAATCCAGTATGAACATAATGTGTCACTCGTCTTGTGAGAGTGACTCTTTAAGCTAGGGATATGAGTTACTTACAAGTTACAATAGATCTAAGACTCCTTGTTGACAAGAGAAACCTAGACCGTTTCTTCATTTTCACTATCTTGATGAATCATACAAAGAAGAATAAGATTTTGTTCAAAAATCTTGGTAAAATCACATGTTCAAAAGAGCGGCATAGAGAAGTTGATTCCAGGTATCGGGCAATCCAGGAAGACACCAGTGACTACAGTCAACGCCCGAGCCTACTCCGCTGTATTTCTCAGGATGTGCGTCTTTCCGCAGTTGTGACAGCGTTGTGATATCGAGCAGGTAAACTGGCTTCCTCATTGAGCTTAATGTTTTTCTTACTATTTCTGCTGCTGGAGGCAACCCTGCAGGGTATGTGGACCCTGACAGTGGTAATGCCTCCCCTGTGCAGCTCTTTGATGCTCCTCTCCATTCCTTTGGACTGTCAGATTTTAAAATTTTAATGAAAGGCTGTTTTACTCGGATATGTTTGGCATGAGTACGTCAATGCGTGTTCTAAGTTTCAAACTTGGTTGTTTTACGATGAAAGGTTGTTTTGTGATAAATGCTACAGTTTTTGCTATTGAAGCGTAGAATTCATAACCATATCTAAGTGTCGAGTGTAATTGGGTACGAGTAAAAAAGAAAGAAGAATATGTAAGGAACAGTTTAGGCAATGCTAGTAGCTTACTCATAATGGGTAGGTGATATCCCTTGGAAGAATACTCTGGTTTTGAAGGGATCGACGTTGCCATCGACCCATCGGGCCCATGTTTGCATACCTTTGTAAAAGGCTGTGAGTCGGTCCATATCCTTGTATACTTTGGGTCCATCTTGTATATAGTCCCACCTGCATAATTAGTCCATAGTAATTTACAATCAACTACTTTCTGCCAAGTTGTTCAATTTATTTCTTGCCTACATTGTCATTCAAAACATTGTCTCTGTGTATAAAATACTCCGCCGATGACTGAACAAAGAAGAAATTTTGGAGTCGGATAAAAAGAAGGATCTTACAATCGGTTTGTTTACAACAAGACGGAAATTATTCCGTTATTGAACTCATTTGTCAAGTTATTGATCTCATTTGTAATGTTACTGATGAGCGCACTTTGTAAAGGAACTCGATAACTTTATCAAGGAGCTCATGGTGTACATACAACTCGTTGTAGGATCCGATTGTAAGACTATAGTCTATAAGACTTGTAATATTTCGAGTATTTATCAACGTCATTATTTAAGTAGCGCAA
Organism: Silene noctiflora; assembly: GCA_009801015.1. NCBI lineage: Eukaryota > Viridiplantae > Streptophyta > Magnoliopsida > Caryophyllales > Caryophyllaceae > Silene > Silene noctiflora. The sequence continues at coordinate 69,397 of VHZZ01000111.1, forward strand.
TCGGATTTAATAAATTATCCAACGAATATTGACTCATTGGATATTATTGAAATTGAATATCTTGCCCTACTTATTAATGAAACTCTTTAACATGTTCTCACAAATTGGCAACTCAATTAATCATTAATAACATCTCTATTATACAACAAAGTGGATGATGTGAAGGAATCAAGTGGAAAAAGCACAAATAGTATTGTAAGACGGTTTTGTACAAATTTATCGTACAACATGATCTTTTGCTAATCACTTTTATCCACTAATAAATTTGTGTATGGATCTGTTGTATAACTATATCAGTGTAAGGGTAAGATTATTGGCCACATCAGCTTTTTACTAACTTTTATTATTTTTTTATTGTTCATACTCACCTCAAACTTCATACATTATCCGTCAGACTCACCTTACACTTTACTTTTCTATTTCACTTCTTGTTTTATTATTGTCTTTACCAAAGCCTTGACTCAAAACTATTAATAATTTTACCCTAATACCATCTTACAAAGACTAACTCGGGAAAAAGAACATTAAAAAAAAAAAAATAAAAAAAATAAAAAAAAAAAATAAAAAAAAAAGTGGGAAAAAGAACATACGGTTGAGATTGGCCAGTGTGGGTCCACCAATGCCAAGAATTGAAGATAAGAACATCCATGTTTTGCCATACTTTACCACCCATTATTGAGTTTAACTCAAGAACTCTTCCAATTGGTTTCCTAATTATGTCTACCAAATATGTTGTATGGTATAATAGCACACTCACTCCATATTCCTGCATTATGCATTTACACAACTTCATAATAATTATGGAATTTTAAACAATAATAAATCAACAATGAAAGCCTTTGATTTCGGCTATAATTAGATCGGGAAGTTCAATTTCAGATATACGGTTTATCACTAAATTATTAGAAGACAGTTTATTACTACGACATTATGAGTTAAACAAATGACCGAGACAAGAAAAGTACTCCGTATGTGTTTTTGTCTAGACTCTTAAGATATGGAATCTAATTCACTAAACAATACTTATGTTCATAATATGACAATTTTAGATTAATTCACTAGTTTATACTTTATATACAGATTTTAAAATCGCGCTATCGTATTTGATTTTTGAGAATTGCAATTTACCTTTTCTTTTTTACCTCTGTTCAACGTTCTCTAATCATCGTTAAAATATAATATATTTGACCTAATTCACTTGTTATTATTCAACCGCACACAAAATATATTTAACTTAATCGATTTGTAAGGGGGTAAAGGAAGAAGAGGGAAGAAAAAAGTAGATAGCAATTCTCTTGATTTTTCTTTTGGTTTAATCTTACTACTATTTCTGAAATATTTATAAAGTGAAAAGTGATGAACTTTATCTCAATGGAAGACAATTATTGAGAATAACAAGAGTTGAACGCAAGTGCATCAAACAACAAGAAAGAAGAGTAAGTCATGCTTCAAACAGTTATTTCTGTCCGAAATAATAAGACGAAATTTTGTTATCATTTTACAACTAAATATGATTATCTTTGATGAAAAAGTCACCATAAACGGTAAAACTATCTGAACCACTATAATCACATTTAACCATAAAATGATTTCAAAACACTGTCTTATTATTTCAAACAAAAATAACCCGTTTAAAACAAGAATTTGAGTAGAAACAAAAGAGTGTTAAAGGGAATAAGGGACAACATTTTGAGTAGTTTGGACACAAGTTAGTTGTATTTACTTGGTTATCAGTTGATGACCAACACAAGCTTACAATTTTACTTGTCATATTCTTTTGACACTAAGCTTATCTCGTGTCGGTTGGCCTTATTGATCTGTTGTACTCCGTACGTATTAAAAAGCTTAGGTAGAATATGCAAACCATGGTTAGTTATAGCGCAATCGGTTCAGTGACGGAGTTAGTTTTTTTTTTGTCTGCATGAAAATTTCGATGTTACATTATTCATGAACCTAAATGGGTTTTCGTCTTAAAACTAATTAGTGATAGGGAAGTTGTTATAAAGTTTATCTATCTCTTTATAGTACGTTTATCTTAAAACAAATTGGTAATAGAAAAGTCTGCATGAAAATTTCGATGTTGATACGTTTACCTCCTTGTAATTTATCTAAGAGTAAATTATAAATAATTCTCTAATGATGGATTAAACATCGTTCAATGTTAAACATCACTCAATGTTGTAGTTACGACTTACGAATTATGTATTTCTATAAAGATCGTTCAATGTTGTAGTTACGAATTATGTATTTCTATAACGATCTAATTGATTGAACTCATCAATCGTTTGATGTATTTGAACCGTAAAGCTGAGGCGACAATGATAAATTGATAAAGACTCGATCTTTATTCCCTAATCATGGATTAATTCTTCGTTTGTTTTATTTAATTTAATCAAGGGTTAATTACTTTAATTTACTCGATATCCGTGATCGGAATAAACATAATAAAAAAGTGGATATTTGTCATCGGTTTTTCTAATCTGTATCTTGAAAATAACACACATTCGGAAGCTATATTAAGTAAGATTTACGGAGTATATTTGTAGTCTTTTACTGTACTTTTAGGCTACTGACTACTGTACACGAGATAGAAAGCGTCAAAGAATTTCGACAAAAAGACAAAAGCGCAACTCATGCAAAATTTAGGAGTTATTAATTTACTATTTTACCCTCCAATATATGCCTTTGGGTATCACGGATTTAAATATACTGGTAGTGTGAGGTATTCCCTCAATTTTAGGTAAAACGATTAAATGATATTTTTGTGTTTTTCGGGAGGACAGTTCTCTCATACTTAAAAGGCATTCTGCTAAATAAAATATTATACTCTGTAGAATAAAGGTTTAAATATAAGGAGTAAGGTTCTCGAGAAGGACACAAAAAATTTTCTTTACGAGTAGTTTACTTTTATTGTTAATTAAATGAGTTGCATAATACTCCCTCCTATTTAAGGGTTTCTTCCCTATTTCCTTATTCGATTATTCAGGTTTTCTTCCCTATTTTTTTTTTGGGTTGATTTATGTGGTCCAAATTCGGGGTAGTGTGGTCCAAATTCACTTTCTTATTTCTTGTGAAAAAGTAGAGAGGAAGAATATAGTGAATAAAAGGGAGTATAAGAAAAGTGATTTTTGTACACCATATAAACATATTTGTGACCTTACTAATAATTTAGCTATATTAAAGTGAACAAAAGGTCTTGCTTAAGACGGTCATTATTCGTCTTAAGGTTAAGACGGATAGTGGCACTTTTACATAAATGTAAGTAGGAGGCAAGTGGGTATATCAATTTCCCACCCACTTGCCTCCCACTTGCATTTGTGTGAGAGGCCACTATCCGTCTTAAGTTTAAGACAGATAGTGGCCGTCTTAAATGAGAATTATACTAAAGTGAATTATAATTTTCATTTTTCAGTGACCCTAAAATACATACTACTAAAATAAATGATAAAATAGATATTTCTCAATTATTTGTTTACATTTAATTAATAAATATATCGCTCATAAAATAAAAAGGGTAAAAAATATGATCGAAATCGAGAAAATAAATAACAAAAATAAAATGAGTCCATAGTTACCTGAAAAGTAACAGAAGAAAGGAGACCACCTCTCGCAATTGTGTACTTAACTTGAGGTGCCGACGCATGAATCATACAACTTAACGAGTTCCATTGATTTAAACTCAGTGAGTCACCAACAAACATTATCTTTTGTCCTCTAAATCTTTGTAAAAATTGAATTCCGTTAAATCTGTCAAAGCGGAGCCGGGATTTACGGTTAGGATTGAAAAATTTCAGTGAGGCGAACAACTAATGTCGCAAGATAAACTCAAAATAAATTGAAATTTTTAACTAAAAATTATCAAATTTTCATCTCCAGCAGAGCAAGCGTCTTACTAGCCCATCTAAATCCGCGACTGCTGCTGCCCGAACAAACACAATAATTTCATTTAGTATCATTTATAATTTACGCAATCCATTTATGTCTTAACAATTCCAACTACCACTCTTTTGCATGCCCACCAAAAATAACTCACAATTTAATACAATAATAATATCCACGATAAAAATGTACGCGAATTTGAGGTTCGAGTCACGTCTCTATCATTTAGGTAATTTCTTCGCGACATAAATAATAATTAATATGAAAGAAAATATTACATAATCCTACACTAGTACTAAAAAGTTGTCAAATTCTGTTCATTACTAGTAATTTATAAAAATAAAAGTGAAAAAAGCTAGCCGCCGTCAAGTTGTATTAAATTTCATATTAAATTTCAATACTCCCCCTTGATCGTATATTGAAATTCAATTTTTAAGTAAATATGCGTAATATACATGTTTATATAAAAAAGATACTCCTAGTTGGTAAAAACAAGTATACTTTAAAAAAAATACATGCACTATACGGTACCGTATAGTGCATGTTGCTCTTGTTTATATGCTAATTGTCGCAATTACCATATAAACGTACGTACAAAAATAAAATGGGGACTTTATATTACGGTTCACAAACTCAAATAAAACTCGAAATTGAGAAAACAAATGAAAATATGATTAAATTGAAGAAACTTTATATTACGGTTTACAAACTCAAATAAAACTATTGTACAACTTGTTCTATACAAAACGTTCACGTCCTTGTAAATAAATTATAATGCACTTCTCAATTAACAATAACAATAATAATTAACACCACTACACGAGTATGTTATATAACGGTCTTATACAAAACTAACTACGAAGTAATTCAGTAGTATACCTGGGAAGAACACAATTATCAGGAACCCAAGAGTATTTAAGATACTGTTTATCAGGTCTACCATACTTAAGACAATCAAATTCCGGGTCGATAAACGGGCAACTTGAAAACTCATACAACGGGTTAACCCGAATATTATAAACCCATCTTCCTTGGAACAAATTACACATACCCTTTCTGCCATTTATGAGACTGGTGCCATTATTATTGAGTTTATGGTGATGGTGTAAGTGCAAATGTAAGGAGCCTAAAGTTTCTGGTAAAACAGAGAAAAACAGAGGTATAAGGAAGAAAAACAGAGGAATAGTTTTAGCACTCATTTTGTGTCAGAACTAATGATAAAAAAGGTGTGTTTTTGGAGGTTTATATAGAAGTGTAAAGGAGCAAGATGTTTGGAGGAATTTGTTTATTTCACTCATTTACATGTACTAGACTACTAGTTGGTGGTTTGGATAATGAGGGGCCGCCACGGTAAAAGAAAAAAAATACGCTTTTGTCTCGGTTGGTTGTTTATTTGTTTTACTTTTTCTTACGAAGTATAGCGATCGATAGAGGAAATACTGAAATGAAATAAAAAAAAATATAAAAGTAGTTCATGAAAATTATCGATAGTTCATGAAAATTATCGATAGTTAATTGTGTTTTTGAAATTGTGCGTTATTGCACCACTAAAGCCACGTTCTTTCTAACTTAATTTCACCTAATTTCAATTCAATGCAACTGCATTCAGTTAAGTTCTGTTCGGCTTAGTTTTATTCAATTAACTCTTATGTTCTTCAACTTCATGCACTTCAGTTCAACTTAGCTTCATGTTGCATCTCAATTTAACTCCTTTTAAATGCAACTGCATTCAGTTAAGTTCTGTTCAACTCAGTTTTATTCAATCAACTCCTACGTATTCCAACTTCACGTAGTTCAGTTCAACTTAGCTTCATTTTGCATCTCAATTTAACTCCTTTTAACAGAGAAGAACATGGCCTAAAGGAGGTATTAGAGCTCTATATCGCGTTGAACAATTAACATTTGAAAGTTTTAGGTAAAGTATTCAAAAATGTTTTTCTAGTTACCTTATTAGTTATTACCTTACTCATTCCTATTTATGATAATTTTCGCGCCACCTTTATACCTTTATTATAAATCTGGTTACGCCACTAGTTATTGTTAACAATAACATGTTTGTGGTGAGGACAATTGTATAGTAAAAGAGGGGGGTGTGAGCTGGGAAATGTTAAAAGGTTAGGGTGGGTGGGTGACTGGTGGGGTTGTAATATTAGAGTGCTAATGTGGGGGTTGGGGTTGCTTTGTTCCTTCCTCAATTGGTTTTGGTTTACAAGGGGCCGGGCCGCCTTTGCTTCCGTTTTTGACTTACCATTATGTACTCCGATTTCTTATTGTATCTCGGTTCTACATTCTTTATTTAAGAAAAATTAGATACTGTTATTGAATAGTGTTGAGTTTAACACCAGTTTCTTATATATGCAAGGCTGAATCTCACCCAGTATAGTAAGTGTGGCTACCATTATTGAATAGTGGCGCCTTAACCCTATGATAGTCCTTTTCGTTAGCAACCAGTATTTTCATCGTAAGTTTTAACGTTGTTGTATTTCCGTTGTTGGAATACTACTTACAATAGTATTAAGGCTGCAGTCTACAATAGTCGACTTGGGTCAAAATCATTGCTTTAGCCTTTAGTTAGTCAAAATATTGCATTATACCTGGTTGTTATCATGCTACTTGCTTCTAAAGAGTGATTTTGAAGATTCTTGTATGAATTTAATGCATCTACTTATTATGATTGAGATTTTTTTTTGTGTAATTAACGTGCGTGCATGCGTTAGCAACTTTTATTCTCCATGATTATGATTATCATCAAAATAACTAAGGTGCCTCAACGAATTACTGGTACGGTAAATCGAGATAAAACAGAGGTTGAATACTGAGTTAAATTAAACAAAATTGTTTTTCCTTTCATAATATATACAAACTAGATTCGACATAATTAATTATTTACGAGAATGTGTCTTACTCGTATATACTTACTCCATGTTATTGGTCTTGAGTTTTTAACTATGAGTATGGTAATAACTGATTTTATGAGGATTTACCGTGTGTACTATAGTAAATTGACATAAGGAAACTTATTCTCGAACCTCATTAAGATACTAAAATCATCTTAACTATATTTAAGAATTTAAATGACTTATGTAATTGATGAAATTTATTGAACTTATTGTTACACAGTCCTCGAACCTCATTAAGAAACTTATGAGTATCAACCCTTATAACTTTATAAACTAGGCTTGTGATCCGTGAAATTCACGGGTTTATCTGTTTTAGTTTTATTATTTTATCGTATTGTTAAGATTTGTCCGAGCAATTAGTAGCCTACTATAAATCTCATTGGAATCTCATTATTTGTTATAAGACATACTCCGTATACATTAGATAATATGGCATGTACGCATAAATATTAGATAATAATGTACATTTAGCCATTATCCATGTCAATAGGATTTATTATGTCCAACTTGTTAATAAGATTAAGGTCATCGCAACTCAAATTTCATTCTATGAGAGCTATTTTTCAAAGGGAAAGTGATGAATAAAAAAACAACACATACCAAAATAAAAGATACATTTGAAAGTTTCTGAAATACTATTTTTTTTATGAATCCAAAAACAATTAGTCATTCACATTCATGTTGTCAATCTATAGTTAGTTTATAATATAGTATTGAGTGGAATGGAGGGAGTATTTGTTTAAGCAATTCTAGTATTTTCCTTCTTTATATATAGTCCTCTTTCTCCAATGAACCATCCCTACAAAAAAAAAATCCACCGAGTGATTAATAACAAACAAAATGGTTGAATTTGATTTATGTAATACCAACTTTATCGTTATTAATTTAAGTTTTTCCCTTAAACAATGAAAGAAAGAGGGCATTGAATCATAAAGATATAAGTATATTTACCTTTGACAACTCAACAAATCTTGATAGCCCATAAATGGCTAAATGAAAACAAAATAACCTATATGTGAAGTTTAAAAATGTGATAAGTACTTCATAACCAATGGAACTTAAAAGTAAATAAATAAGCTATTAATTTTAAACCTTAATACACTTACATTGATGTTAATAAAATGATAAGAAAGATTACGGAAAAATACAATTCTCTTGGTGATGATGGGGTAAGAAAAAATATTGACTTGAATTTTGGATCACAAATGTTGCTTTCCATCAAACACTTATAGTCAATTGAGGATGTGTTTTATGACTTTTGGACGTCTTTTTTTATTATTACCAAATTTAACATATCCATAAATATGTAGCAAGGTTTTATCACTTTTGAGCATTCTTTTTCATTATTAACAAATTTAATATAGACATAAATATAAAGTAAGGAGAAATAAAATGTAAAATTAATTTTTTTTTATTATTGTTATTTTTTTTTTACAAAATTCACCTTGCATGTGAGTTGTTTAGGGAGTAATATAAAGAGTTTTAATAAATTTATTAACATATTATATAACAAAAATTAATTAAATAGAAAAAAATTTTAATTAATTTGGTGGGTGTTAAGTATTATGAAGAGTTTTAATCAATTTATTACTATGTTTAATTAAAAAAATGAATTAAATAGGTAAAAAATATTAACAAAAATGGTGAGTGTTGTAATATGAAAAACTTTAATTAATTTATTAACATATTTTATTACAAAAGTTTCAATTAAAATTTCAATTATAATTATAAATTATGAAATTTATTAACATTTTTTATTACAAAAATTTCAATTAAAATGTTAATATTAATTATAACTTATGAAATTTTGATGTAAACTTGTAAGGGTTAAATAAATTTTGGAAAACAATTTATTTAATATACAAAATGATTTTAAGAATAATGATAATATCCTTTAATATTATAAATAAGTGAATTAAATTAATTTATAAGTAAATGAATTAAATTAATGTCATGTAATAATAAATTGATATTCCATGTCACATTAATTTGCCATGTCACATTAAAAATATGTCACGCTACATTTAAAGATGTCACGTCACATAAAAATTTGTCACATCACATTATTTTAGGTACCCTTTTAATTAGATTTTATAATTTAGGTACCCTTTTAATTAGATTTTATAAATTATAACTACAGTAGTCGACATGCATTTACATTTATATTGTTATATGATTAAACCATTTTAAAAAGACTTTTCAGTTGTTGGACACAAATTGGAAATTTATGTGCATTAGTCAATTATAATCCTTCAATACACTCGTCGACGGAGCCAAGAAACATAGTTATGGGAGGGTGAAAAATCTCGGTGAGGACGAATAAATAATGACATAATTTAAACATGAAAAAAAATTAAAAAGTTTAACTAAAACTTACGAAATTGCTCTGTTACCCCCTAAATCGGTCAATAATGCCCTCAAAGACATCATCAAAATTAAGATCAATTCCTAAAACCGTCATAATAAGTCTTTAATTAGTACTTGTTCCGTCTCGGCTAGTTATTGTCTTTTGGCTTTGACACAAAGATCAAGGTAAGAGGAGATGTCAATTACAAAATGACATGTGGACCAAATTGAGTATGAATGATCATAGTGTTCATTAAATGCATTTTTAAAATAGAAAGGACAATAATTGACTGAGATACCCAAAAATGAAATAAAACAACAAATGACCGGTACGGTGGGAGTATTTAGACAATGATCAGAAAATGATAAACCATCTATAAGCTTCCTCAAGTAGTGACAATTTTGGCATATTGCATATGTTTTCTTTTTGCATGAGTTAATATAATAATGCATCTTCAACGTTGAAAGACGAGGACACGTACATGCATCAAGATTCCTTGCTATTCCTTGTAACTTTAGTTTTTATTAATTTTGGACACTTCTTAGAGGTTGGTAAGCCATCACAATAAAAATTTCAATTATTTTACTTTAATTTTGTATTTTTTGTTTTGTATTTTATTTCCACCATAATTGGTTGATTTGCTAATTGCTATCATAATAATAAGAGCATCTTTGGTTACTCAAACGAGTATGCTTGGGACCTAGATAGCACTAAAGCATGTGATTCTTTTGAG
>VHZZ01000111.1:86061-114406 GCA_009801015.1 Silene noctiflora
TTTTTTTTTCAAATCGTAGTTCTCGGAAAGATGATCGATTTGAAAAAAAAATTATCACATTCTGAAATCGTAAACACGAGTTATGGCCTCTTAAAGTTTCCCGGATAAAAAAATTAGATCTTTGGGCAAAATGTCAAACCTCAAGTGCACCGCGTGCATTTTCCGAATTATGATGATATAACTCATCCTTGATAGATAACTAAACCTACTTCAAATTATATCATTGGAAATAGTATAAGGGTGTCTTGAAATAAACGGAAGTTCAGTGTATCACAGAAAATATGAGGCCCTAAATATAAATGCATAAGTGTAATAATAAACTTTGAAGTTTGTATCGAATTTATATTTTAATAACCATAATCGGAGGCTCGGTTTTCGCGCCCGTGGTTACCAAGGGCAGGCCCCTTGATTGGAAACAATAAACATTGATGTGCATTATGTTTTGATTGATAGCTTTTGTATGACTTTTCTTTTTGTGAACAAGCTCACTAAAACCCAAGGATACAATGATAGGGCCATAGGGTCATAGGGATACCACGGACAGGTTAGTATTGAGTACAACACATAAGGGATACCACGGACAGGTTAGTATTGAGTACAACACATAAGGGATACCACGGACACGTTAGTATTGAGTACAACACTACTGCGTAAGGTATGTAAGAGGGTTTTTTCGAGACTCGATTTTAGTTAGTGCATCTTACATGCCAACTTAATTTGCCATCAAACGTTTTTTTATGTTCTTTAAATTAATTCTTATATCAATAGGTCTCACATGTGAAGGATATATCCGTCATAAGCTTATGACGGGTTAAATATTACTCACATGGATATATAAGACAAAAAGTAGAATGCATGGGGAATTGCAAATGACTTGTTTTTATCCTCCCATGTGGATTTTATTTAACCCGTTACAAGCCCGTGATGGATATCGGCCATCTATATACGAACAATTCAGCCAAGCTAAGATGTCAATTAGGGAATGTATTTGCAATAAATGGTGTTTTAATTTAGATTGACTTGCTATATTACTCCGAATGATAAATTATTTTATCTCATACAATACACATGACCACCTTTTTAATTAGTTAACTTTACAAATATTTTTAAATTGGCAAATATGACAGTTATGCCCTATTCTTTTGGACTTTTAGGAAATGAACTGAACTGAACTGAATTTATAGGAACTGAACTGAACTTTAATTATAAGAGTTGAACTAAACTGACTTATAGGAGCTGAACTGAACTTATAAAAGTTGAACTTATAGAAGTCGAACTGAACTTATAAAATTTTTGCGCTTTATATAATTTTTTTTTAAGAAGTACTACAATACATTACAATAAAAAATTACTCCCTCTCATCCAAACCAAAGGTAACACTTTTGTTTTGACACTATTCATGGTCGTAGGGAATCTTTGATATTATTCGTAATCTATAAGACAAAATATAGTCATGTGAGATCTTGTTTGATTTATCGTCATGAATGCTATATGGATATCAAATTTGTATAATTTTTAATAATGTGTAACTAAAGATATTCGCATTGCAAAACGTGCCTCGACAAGTGTGATAAAGCATACATATTAATTTTTTTGCTAACCATCTATTTCCATATTATCATCCTCCTTGTCACTTTCATCTTCATCTTCATTTTCACTAACATCGTCAAATCCATTGTCTCGCCAAATGTCATTTATTATGTTATTTCGTTCCTTGTACATAGCTTCGTTTCAAACATGCATAAATCTGCTGAAATTAATGATGGAGGTATAGGTAAAATAAAGGTAAAAATATTAATGAGATAGACGAACTTGTGAATAACTAATGAGTAGGCAAATTATAAGGGTGTACTTTTTTTTTTTTTTTGTTTTAAAGAATAATGTGTACAGGATAATTTTAATATTGGATTTTTTTTTTGCATTGATTTAAATGAAAACCGTATTTTTTTTTTCAGTTCGTCAATATTAAAAAGCGGGTATGAACTTATAGTTAATATAAGTTGTATGAATATGTCTTTAGGAGCCGAGCTGATCTTATATGAACAGAACTTATATAAGAGCTGAACTGAATTGAACTTACAGGAGCTGAACTGAACTTATAAGAACTGAAATGAACTTGTAGGAATTGAACTGAACTTAAAGTGGATGACTTTAAGTCCAAAAGAACAGGGTCTTAGAGATGGAAGTGGCATGGGGTCGTTGGACTGTCACCTATTTTAGCACACTACATGACACGTTGTCGACCGTCGTGCGTGGTCTGAAGTTTGAGAAAGAATATCGTGCCTAGCCGAGATACAACACGACCAATTGGGCACGCCCAAAATATAAAGCAAAAAGGTTGAAGTTGATGAATTGCTTGAGCAAGCTCAAGCATGCACTTCAGACATGCTATGGGCCATGTTACCATGTATGAGCACCATTTTCATTTCACCGGCACAACATGACATAAAACTCACCCTTCAAGGTACATATTAAAAACGAAAACTTAATAGTTTTTCATTAAATTTTTTTTAAACAATATTTTCTTATACTATTCATCTTAAAATCTCATTCTTCAGGATTGAATTTTTTCGATAGAAATTTAGTTACCCGGTAAACTCAAATTAGTCCAATACTAATTCTCATTTGTAACGGATAAAATCTGTCACTTTGAAGAGACGTGAGACAAAAGGGCAAGTGAGAGTGCAAGTGGAAATGGCAAGTGGGGAAGGGTTGTTTGAGGTCTCTTTGAAGAGACCATCATAAGCAAGACGTTTTATTAGTCAAAACATCATAGGGTCATAGCCACGCATTTGAACACATGTTAGAAAATCCGTCGGATTTTTTCCCCAAATGAACCTAATGTCCAATGGGCTAATATATCCAGCCCATCAAACCGTGATTAACTAATTAATTACGTTAAACCCTCTCAAAACCCCTCTTTCCCCATTTTCCTCCGTCTCTTACCTGCCTGGTTACCTTCACTTCTTCATCAATGGCCGTTGACGGAAACTCCTTCACTCCCGCCTCCAGCCTCCACGGCGCCAACTCCAACGGTAATTTAGTCTCGGAAATACCTTTCATTTTTCACTATTCGCTTGTTTCATTATTACCTCCTATTTTTCGTCTCCGTCCCTATCATTTGTTTACCTTTTGACTCACAAAACATAAAAAAAGGTAAACAAATGAACGAGACGGAGGGAGCCTCTTATTACTGTCTCCTCTATGTTTCCCCACTCTATGATTGAAATACTGTCAATTTTATCCCTCAGATGAAGAAACAATACCTAATTTTGAGTCGAAACCGTCTTATACGGCGAAAATATTACAATTGCTACGGAATATTAATTCTGCTGAGCTTCAGCTGTGTACTGACGGATGTAAGGAGTTTAAGAAGCTTCTTCGAGGGAGTAATGGTGGCGAGTTGTTATGTGAGTATGTTAAGCTTTCTTCTAAGTTTACGGAGCTTCTAGAAGCTTGGAATAGACGCCGTGGCAAGGCTGGAAGTTCGAATTTGTTGTCGTTAATTTGTTTGATTTTGAATCATCCTGTGGGGAGGTATGATAAAGGGAATCATGATAGTGTTAGAGTTTCAATTAGTCGAGTTTTGGATAAGTTTTGTAGGTTGTTAGTTGAGGAGAAAATGGAGGATTTGTATTTGGAGATTAATAGTAAGGAAGGGAAGAGGCAAAAGGCGGCGTTGTTGTTGTTGGCTAGTGTGGTGAGGCGTGGGTCGTTGTTGGCGAATGAGGTAGCAAAGAAGTTTGATTTTAAAATGCCTGTGGTTAGGAGATTGGCGGAGTATAAGAGGAAGGCTGTGGATAAGAGGAAGGGGTCGACGAGGGGGGCATTTGTTGAGTTTGCTATGTCGTTTTTGGAGGTGGGGAAACCGGGGTTAATGAAGTCGATTTTGCAACAAAGGGAGGTGTTTTCAGGGATTTTGAGAGGGCTTGGGAATGATGATGATGTGACTGCGGTCTATATTTTGTCGACATTGCGTGATAGGGTTTTGACGAGTGAGTCAGGGATTCCACCACCCCTTAGGAGTGTTTTGTTTGGAAGTGTTACTTTGGAACAATTGGTGGATATTTCGGCAAGGGGGGAAGATGTGCTGGCTGCTAAAGTTGCGTATGAGGTTCTTTATAGGGTGTGCATTGATCCTTCCAATGGGCTTATGCCTGACCCAAAGAGAAAACCGGTTCCGTTGAAGGGAAATCACAAGCGGCTTGTTGATCTTATGAAGAAGCTTAGAGCAACAGATGTTGAGTATCACAAGAGGTTGCTTTTGGCAATCGTAAATGGGAGGCCAGCACTTGCTTCATCTTACTTGGATCAGTTCCCTTTTAATCTTGAGGATCATACATCGCCTATGTGGTGAGTCTTCTCTTTTGTTGTTAATCATACTTACTGCTTATTTGTTTTGTGATATATTTTGCTATTGCTTTTAGTTTTAGACAACCCGTTTTGAGTGCGCTTAAACGCACTAATCTTTAAGGTAGTTGCCACTGTTAACTCTCTTTAAAACCAAGAAAGGGTAGAAGACAATTTTATTAAAACAATACAACTTTGATTGCAAAGGTAGTATGCCTCCTGTGTTGTGTGCCTGAGCTGCAGGCCTTCACCTTCTGCCTCATTCTTCGAGCCTTTGTTGCATTCACGCGCTTTATTGCGACGAGCCTATGTTGCATTTGGTGCCACTAGTGCCTTTTAAAACTAAGTCATTGTTGCACCCAGTGTGGTCTGTAACTTTTTTCTTTTTGGTTTTTCAGGCTATCTGCTGTTACTCTGGCTGCAAAGGTGGTTTCATCTGTGAGAGATGGGATTGTGTGGGATTTTCTTGCTGAGCAACCTGCTGAGTTGTTAACTTTTGAGAATACGGATGTGCAAAATGTCTATAATTGTGTATGCCTTCGTTCATTCAATCGTCTAGTAGTCAATAAGGGGCTGCTTCATTCTGATCCCTTGATCAAGCATGGTACCTTAAGGCTCCTTTTGGAGGTTCTGACATTGTACAGCTCCTTCATGGATGCAGTAAGTCTTAAGGGATTGTCGTCTCTCAAGCAGAAATTAAAGGATGAAGTTCGAATTTCGCTCCCTGACTCCCAAGTTTTGTTTACACTGATCAGTTCTGTTAGTTCTATTTACCAAAACTTTACTTCTCGTAAGAGAGCATATTCGGAAGACTTATGTGCACAGAAAGCCACTGCGAAAAAGAGACGGAAAACTGATACTAACCATGACGATGTTGATATTTGTGTGGGTGGGCTACATTCTGCTGCTGATGCTATTTTGTTTGACGATAGTGAAAAAATAGAGGAGGCAGTTACGTTGTTTGCATCAGGTAATGAAACTGATGACAGCGTTCTGTCGGAAATTTGGGATTCAAACGAAACCTTTCTCACACTAGATGTGGTGAATAGGGGCGATGTATTTTTCCATTGTAAGGTGCTTGAGGCTCTCAAGATCTATCATGTAAGTTTCTCCCTATACAAAGTATTAGTGTTGGTCATTCCAAGGCCTAAGTTTCTTTTAAATTGGTTCTGTTGTGTCTTTCATGATGATACAGTCTGGAGTTCTAATAGCAATAACTAGTAGATTTGTCCACAGTGTATATTTTCATTTTTAAGTATATTTGAAGAACAGAAAATTTTTGGTCAAACAAAAGAGAAGGGTAAAAGGTGAATCGTGGATTGGAAGTTTTTTGTTTTCTCAATGTCCCTGATTGTTGCACGTTCGTTGTATCGTTTCACTTTCTAAATTGTAAGTTCTAAACTCGTAACTAAGTTCAAATGATTATTTGATGACATGGACTGATTTGTAACTTCTACTCACAATGCAGCGGAATTTGATTGATATTTTGGAAGTGTCTTATGATGTTCTGAAAATCCTTCCAAGTGATCCATTAGAGTTGCCAAGTATTCTTCAGCGATCTTTGCTGAGCATGCTGATAGAACACTTTGGTTGTTCCACAGAACTGGATCTTTCATGTACTATGCTGCCGCCTATCTATAAGCATCTGCAGTCTTTGCTTGTTTTGTTCTTACATTCACCGATCAAAGACATAAGACAACAAGCATATATTTTGGCAAAAGCGGCAATGATGAGCACTGGTGCCTTCGACCACAACTCATGGGAAACCGGTTCATGGTTTTTGTTTTTACCTGGAAATATTGGGCCTGATGATTGTTGTAGATACACAGATAATAAATCACTTCAGTCTTTGTCTACACCAATTGTTTCTTTCCTATGTGATGCTGTATCTACTGTGGGCAATAACTTGGTAAAATATTGGGATATTTTGAAGCGTCAACACTCAATTGTGGACACTGGAAAAGGTATTAATTCAAAGATAAATTCGTGTCTTGTTATTTACATAGCTGCTAATATTCTGTACACATCAATAGGGACTGTCGCGGTTAAACATCCATGACAATGTGGCTTATATATGTTTTCTTAATGCCACAGTAACTCTTTAATTAATCACTGTCACGGTTAAACATCCTACGTGTACGCTTGAAAAAAGTATGCTTTAGTGAAATGGAAATTTAGATTGCAGTATCATTTCTTGACTTATGTATACAGATATTAATGTGGGACGACAGTGATATTTGTCTAACAAGAACAAGCGTGGGTTGATTCGATTTATCTGTGATTCTTTTCAATGACGCTGACGTAACTGTGTCTTAAAGAGAGAAAAAGGTGTATAAAAATGCATTGGTGGTGTAACCAATATTTCTGAAATGGATTAGAAGTAGGCTGATTTGAGAAAAAAAGGGAAAAAGTAGTCTCGAACTTTTTAAACCCATCGTCCTTCACTTCTGGAGCCATGATTCTTAATTTCTTAGTCCTGCCTTAAACTACAGTGACCTTTTCTTTTCACATTCCAGTTGGTTAAGGTTCTTTTTAATATTTCATGGTTATACAGGCAGTGGTTAATTTGAGCATTTTCTTAATATCTCACCCTTTGTTCCTTGATAGAGAAGAATGTTGATGTTAGTCCACTCATTGTCTGCATTCTTGAGAAGTGTCTGAGGCTGCTTGGCTCAGGTTCAGGAACATTCACGTTGCCTGAAAAATCATCGATATCTGTGTATGTCTGTAATACATTAAGGTATCTGTTGCAAACCCAGGTAAACATAATAACTTTGGCCTAAGCTCGTTGCATTTGTAAATTAGCTTGTGACACTTCAATTTTCAGGTTGAAGCTGGAAGCTTAGCTGCTATCATTCATCAGTTATTATCAGAGAAACTTGAGGATCATAACTCCACAGTTGCTGATGTGGAAAGTCGCTTTTGTGAATGGAAGCCGGTGATTGATTTAATGTTATTTTCACAGAGTATCCAATGCCAGGAAGCTTTAAATAGTTGTTCTACTGCTATAGTTTCTCAAGAGGGTAATCAATCATTTGCTGATACACTTGCTGAAGTGAACAGCCTCTTGAGTGCAGGGAGTAAAGGTTCTGAAATGGTTAAAGCAGCTTACTTCACCATAATATGCTCTTCTCCTGATGACTTGCTGCAATATTTTCCACAAGTTATGATACTTTCTGGAAAAATACCCGGGTTTCATCACTATGTCATGAATTACTTGGGTTTTGATCACGGTGTTATGACACGCATTTCTGAGTTATGGCCTGACATGTTCCGTTCTGCACTTAAAAAGAGTCTAGTATCCTCTGTTGAGGTGTCAGAAATTAAAGGGAAACCGTCTTCATATTGGACGACAGGAACAAATTTTGAAACTGTAGAATATGGTTCAAATGTTTTTGGTTCCTTTCTGATAGAAGCACCTTTTCATATACTATTCCCAGCATTAGTCTTCTGTGGCCAGGAAAGCTGTTTGGAAATTGAGGAATTTCTTATAGCTAAGGCGTCTAACCTAACAACAGAACAATTCATTTCTTCACTGCGACTGGTGCTCTTTTGGTTTAATCAGATACATTTCTCTTATAGAAAAGGTTTATCTGAACAGCCTGAATGGCGTTCTGAAGTATGTTATAAACTGGTGGAGCACATTTTGGGGCTAATGTCTTCTCTTAAAGTAGGTCAAGAGGTAGCGAAAATGATATTCGTTCACCCTGCAGTGACATCAGCTTTATCATATCCTCTTAAAAGTAGTTATGAGCTCACTGAAGAAATCATAAAAGATTGCTCAGAAGGACTTTTACACAGCTTTGTAGAAAAACTTTGTAAAACAGAGCTTTATGCTGTCAAGTTGTTGACCACAACTTGTGAACACCTGTTAGCTATGTGTAGCAGGTTAAGTTCGTCATCCCTGTATACTGATTGCAAGGAAAATACCGCGAAATCTTTTAAGAACTTTGTGCAGTGGCTATTTTCAATATTCAAAGACAGGTTTTATCTGCGCTATAATTCCCAAAAGATGACCTTGTTGCCAATCTTATACGTGGTTGTTGCTTTGATGCGCTTCATATCACCAATTGATATCCTTGAATTAGCAAATTGGATCATTACTAGTGTCGAACATTCTGATTCCATGGGTTTTGAGACCTCCAATCTTTCTCCTGTATGTTTGGCATTTTCTTTGGGCTGTGCAGCTTTTGACATGGTATCTCAGTTTGTAGAATCTCCAGATACGAAGGTGCTGGTTAGTAACCTATTCTGGGCAATAAGAATGAAAGGTCTTGATGCCTCTTTATTCCAAAGCATTTATCTTAAGGCGTTTCATTTTGCAACAACATGCAAAGCTGACATAGCGGATATATGCTTGGTTAAAGCTCTCAATGTTGCGCAGAGCTTGCTTAATAGGCAAGAACTCCTTCCATTTAGTATGGAAATTACTCGAGTAATATCTTGTACTCCCACCAATATAGTATCACATTGTATCGATGGGATTAACAGTACCAAGGCAAAGTTATTATGTCTCTTGATTGAGTTGAGTCCATTACATTCTTCAATTTTTGGTTGCTTGCTTTCTGAAACTTTGAGCAAATGTAATCTCCAGAGGGTAAATTCAGGCCCAGAATGCATTAGTAGGGTTATTTCAGATGATGTGTATGTGATGCTATTGCCTGCTGCAATTTCATACATTAACTCTTCGAAGACGAAGCTCAATGCACAATCCTCCAGGGATACTGAAATGATTTCTGCTTATTACTCAAGGCTTCTCATTAATGGTTTTATTAATTGGAAAGACTTTGTTTCTAAGGCTATATTTAAGGTGGAGTATCGTGACTTCTCGACTTCTTCAGTTGCGGATATTCATGATCTTTATAGTAGTAGTATCCTCGGAAAAGCAGTTAATATGTTACAGTCATACTTCACTTCAATTGAGGGTAATAGTAACGAGAGTGATGAGCTGTTTAGTTCAATTTGCCCTTGTTCTGGTGCTTTGGAAAGTTTCTTGGATTTTGATATGGGGAATATCGATTCAGTTGAAGAACTATTGGGCTTAACTAATAGAGCAGTGGCCAAAATATCTTTGTGTCTGATGGTTTTGTTCCCAGAGGATTGTGACAAGCATCCATCAAGCGAGACAAGTGTTGAAAAGGAATCTGTTTCGGGTCAGAGTGATGAAAATTCTCTAAGAGTGAGGTTTCTTGACATGTTAGTTCGTGTTTGGCAACAACTTGTAAAGAAATTTCCATTCACCCTTAAAAGCCAGGACCAAGAGGCTCCCATCTTTTTGCTGTTAAGATCTCTTGAAGTCTTTGCATTAAGATGCATATCTACATTGACATTGAAGATGCAGAATGTCTTGATTCAGATGCGCCCGCTTCCCTATGTGATAGAAATCACAAAGGCTGCTCTGCTTCATAGGTTTTGGGACCGTACAACGCTAGAAACTCTTCGATTCATTTTACTTTCTCTATCTGACGGGGATTTGCCTGTTGTTCTAATTCTTCAGCTGCTTCTTGGGCATTCTCAGCTGTCCTCGGCTCTCACATGTGTTAGTAGCTCATCTGACTTTGTCGTGTCTGGGATAGCTGTGAAGCCCATATCTAGCTTTTTAAAGTCATTTGTAATCCCCACTGAGAAGGTCCCTAAAGAACCTGAAAGATACAAGAGTGTGCTGGAAGTTATCAAATTACTGAGGCAACTATTTCACTTAAGAGCTCGTCAGGATGGTTCACTTTCTGAAGATGATTTGGGTGTAAACTTGAGTGATTTGTTTTTGCTGCTTCTGTCCTCGTATAGTGCCACCCTTGGTGAGATTGATATGGAGATTCATAGCGTTCTTTCCGAGATTGAGTCGTTGGGTCACAAAAAAATTGCAGAGCTGGATTACCTGTGGGGAAGTTCCCTGTCTCTTAGACAAGAAAACCACATGGGTAAAAATTTGTTAAATAATGATATGGGAGAGGTGGAATTAGAGCGCAGGCGGAGTCAGTTTAGGGATAATATCCCAATTGACACCAAGTTATTAGTTGAGACAATAATCTATTTTCCGTATAACAAGACTGCGAGTGAGAAAACTAAGTTCTTTGACAATGCTCTCTGTGATTATGTAAAGTACGATGCAAAGGTATTAGATATTCACTCTTATTTCATGGCTGTGTGGATTTGGTTATGGGTTTACTTGTAGTTGTTCTGAGTCTAATTCTTTGTTGGATTCAATGCAGGGGAACATGAGTATAAGAAGATTTGAGCTTTATGATCCCGTGTTTGTTTTGTCTCTCTCAATTCATAGCTTGTCAATGGGCTACTTGGACCCCATAGAGTTTGCTGGTTTGGGTTTGCTTGCTGTTGCCGTAGTGAGCATAGCCTCAGTCGAAGATGGGATAAGAAAGTTGGGTTATGAGGTTCTTGGGAGATTCAATGAGGCATTGAAGGTAGAATTGCTATTTCGTATCTGTTGTTCTCCCTGGGAAAAAAATGTCTATATTTACAAAGAAAGGCATTGTGTTTTTCTTTTCCGATTTGGCATCGTGTGATTCTTCATTTCTTCTTGTAATTTTAGTGAGCAAATAGTTGAAAGGAAGTAGGCGTATATTTGTGCTAACTTTGAATTCGAAGGCATTCTTAATGCTGTTGGTGATAAAATTGGTTCGCACGTGGATCCTGATAGTGTGACTTTATTATTGTAGTTATCTAGCTAGTAGAATTTATTTACGACAGTACCATTTTGTTGTGTGTGTGTGTTTCAAATTTTGTAAGTGACTATTGTTGGTGATGGCAGAGTTCTCAAAAGAAAAGGGAAGTGACAAGGTTGAAGCTTTTGCTGACGTTCTTACAGAATGGGGTTGAAGAGGCATGGCAAAGAATCCCCACCATCTCTGCTGTATTTGTTGCTGAAGCTTCTGTTGTGTTGCTTGATCCTTCAAATGAACACTTTCTAGCTATAAGCAAATTCTTCTCTCAGACTTCTCGGATTGATTTAAAGGTTTTCCTGGCAAAACTAAGATTTGTTAATAGTCCTCTTTCCATTGTTTTCTTGTGCGTATTCTGCTATATATGCAGTGATATAATGCCATTAGGCCCATTACTCTATTTTTGCAGAAAATACCTTTTTTTCGTGATGCTTTCGGGACTGGCTCTGTGAATTACCGAACTGATAGGCTGTGGATGCTTAGGCTGTTGTATGCGGGGATTAATTGTGAAGATGACGCTCTAATCTTTATAAGAAATGCAGTTCCTGAGATTTTACTGAGTGATTATACCTCTTCTACTTCGGATATTGAATCAAAGGAGTTGATTCTTCAGGTAACAAGTTGCCAAACTACTACTGAAGTGTGAATCATTTGATTTGATTTGATTTTATTCCTTTGTAATCTTGACTTTACTATTTCCTGCGTTTATGCTGTAACGTTGGTATTTCCGTGACTGTGTACTTGTTTAGTTAAAGCTGAGCCCTCGTGATCATTGACTATTACCTTAAACTTGCAAGTCAACAATTCGGATTTCACAAGAACAAGACTTACAACTGCAATGCATCCACCGGGGTTCACCATTCTCAGCTCATCTCACACTATAGTCACCAGATACTGAAAAATTTATAGTTCTCAAAAGTACCTGTTTTTTGCTCTACACTGTCAACATTGCTTAATCTTCTTTCCCTCTTAGTAATGCTAAAGACTAACTGTTGTTTAGTTCTGAATCCTTCTGTGGTACTCACTAGAAAGTTACAGTTTTTAGATAATGTACACTAACCATTATTAGAGTACCATCAGTATATGATAGCATGTCCGTAGCCCTTTATAGCCCAACTTAAAGAGGTTTCTCCCTCACAACATCAGCGACTACGGAATTCGGAATTTTATCATGTTCCAAAGAATTGTGATGGATTCATAGACTCATTTACCTGTGGAGTGTCTGGATGAAATGAGGCCAAAACCAACACATGTTTAAAACTTGGATGTGTTATGTATTCAGTGAAATAGCAGTTGATGTTGGCATGTGTCCCAAACTCCTGCCAAGACATGATTCACAATTCTTTTTATAGCATCCTAGATGCACTGTGGTAATGCCGCAACCTCGTAGTGCTCATTGCATGGCAGGACGTGCCAATGGGTGAAAGGGTTTGTTTGTCCTATTCCGTGTCTTGTGTGTTACTACCTCTGCTTTTTTTATGTCATTATCACTTTTCGAGACACTCACTTTTCTTTTCAATATCTCTTCAAATACATAAGTAAATATTATAAAATGTATACTCATATGAAAGCTCTTTCCATAAGGAATTTAAAGGTATAATTTATACGATTTTTGGACAAATATGTCTGTAAAAATTAAAGTCAAAGCTCATCTCGAAAAATGAAACATCATATAAAAGAAAACGGAGGGAGTACACTGTTACCTACTAACCTTGCTTTTTAACAAACACTGTTAAGTTGGCATTTCTGAATGTGCTGCTCCTAAGTCATTTTTTAACTAAGTTTTATGTACTTTCAACATTCTGATTAGTATAGCACATGGTTACCGAATTCGCTATGAATACGTCCTTACCAATTCGTGATTCGCTCTTATAGAATGTGTGTTATATGTATTTTCAGTAAGCAACATAATAGAATTCGTTTTTAACAATTCACGATTCGTAGGGCACCGAGCGAATTCGGTAACCATGGTATAGCTATAGCATATGGCTTTTTGGTCTTCCATTTGTTTATATTTTATGGAAATTTTTGTATAATATGCAGATAATGAAGAAATGTGTTAAAGAACAGACGATGGCATGTTACCTCATTGAGAACTGCTGTTTAATCTCATGGTTATCTTCAGTTCTGGCCTTGTCAATGAGTGCTACTGATGATGCTGATTTGTTTGCATCCAAAAACATCTTAGTGGTGCTGGAGGTACTAAACATGCTAATACATACTGCTTTCTCATATCATAGCCGATAAGATAGTTTTTTGCTCTCTGTTTCTTATTCAGCCTATGTTGGTTTTGAAGAATTATATAAGGTAAGAGGCATGGGGAGCATGGTGACCTTTTGAGTTTTTTGCATATTTAAGAATAGTTTTTAAACATCATATAGTAGTGTAACAAAAACTTTGGATTTTCATTGGAGGTCTGTGATAATGGATAATCTGCATTTATTGTTAAGTCTTATTAGAAAAAGAAGTAATCAGAAAGAAAAATATGGAGATGAAAAGTTTTATGACAACCGCTTTAACGTTGTTTTATTGAGGTATAATACTATTTTACTCAAATCTCAATGTCACACTTGAAATTTGTAATGTTGTTCACAATGTATCCGAGCTTCCAGTTGTTTAGTCGCGTGTTGTAAACTTGTAATGCTACTTATGCTAGCTTTATGCTTGTAAAGCTTGCACAACTCTGTCTTATTATTGCTGTAAGGTTGGTTTACTTTTTAAAGCAATTGTTTCTTTCACATGCTTTCAGAAACAGTGAACCCTTAATGTATGAAAGTTTCCCCGTTCATAGAATATGCCTCCTGAATGTCATAATACATGATGTCATCAAAGTTTATAACAGTTTAGATGGCTTTAAATATTGCTTCAGCTTCAGGTGTTTAATTTTTTTTTTACTTACCTCAGATAGCCCAGGAGATTGTTTTATCAGGATGCACCATGGAATGGTTTCAAAAGCATACCCTTGAGCAGCTTTCTGATCTTTCATATCATCTCCTGAATCTATTGGTTACAAGGTCTAAGTTGTTTCCGAAGGATGGCTCTTCGCAAGTTATCATGCTGAAAGTGATTGGGTCAACTTTAGAGGTTTCACAGAAAAGGAATATTGACCTACCACATTTTACTCCATCTCTACAGTCTTTATATCAACTATATGAAGCTGTTGATGCAGTAAATAGTGAAAATTTAGAACGGTGTGCTGAATGTGGACTGAAGGCAATACTTATGAGCACACCCCCTACAAACTTTGATATGGTATTTCAATCTCTTAGCATGTTCTTTCCTTCCCATATTTGCTGTTTATCCATGCTATTACTGAGCACATGTTTGGTGAACCATATGCATCACCATCTTGGTTATAATTTATAAATGGTAAAAAGTCATCATGATGAGTGATGACACAATCACACATTGTTACTCATTGTTCTGGTTCTGGTTCTTCACTTATTGTGCTCATTGCATGAAGCAACATCTTTCGTGTAACTTTTAAGTTTTATGTATATTTATTCCTGAATTTCTCTTTTGTGTCTTGATTGTTTCTAAACTTGTGCATTTAGATTCTTACTTTGTAGAATGTTAAACTTGAGCTCAGAATATCTCTGTTATATCACCTGATCTAAAGTTACATAATACCTATGTTACTCCGACACGTGTCACGGACATGGCTATTTTGGGTGAATTTTCCTATTTTGTGGTCTAAATTGTAGTGTCGTGTCGTTTCGGACACCGACACGTGTCCGACACGCGACACGATAGTTAAGTGAAGTGTCGGAGTAACATAGGATAATACTAGACCTGACAAAAGTAACCCGACCCGAAAAAGCTGACCCGAGACCCGAAATGACCCGAACTACATAACCCGAAAACCCGAACAGACTCGACCCGACCCGAACATGACCCGAGCTCTTGACCCGTAACTGACCCTATCTGAAAATGACCCGGTTCTGAAACCACCAAACCCGAAAATGACCCGACAAAACACAACTCTAATTGAACCGAAAAGACTTGAAATAACTTTTTCTCTCTTATTCATTGACCCGAAAATGACCCGACCCAAAATAACCCGACCCGGTTACCCGAAACTGACCCGACGAACAAACCCGAAATAGACCCGAAACCTGAAATGACCCGAGGCGACCCGAATTAACCCGAAATCAATGAAAGGCTCGAACTGGCCCGACCCGAACCTGACCCGTTGACCCGATTTGCCAGGTCTAGATAATACTAATAATGCAAATCAAGGTGATGTACCATGGGTTATGGGCTTATGGCGTGATGCTGACTGTGGCACGATTACTCGCGGTTTGATTGTATTCGTCACATTGGTGGAATCGGCTATGTATAGGATATAGATTAGTCGTATCAGTCAAATGTCAACCAAGTATCGGTGAAACATTGGCTATTTTTGAAAGGCCTTCTATATCTTGGAAAATTTAGGCACAGCAAGCAGGAGAACTGAAAACCAGTCGGTGTTAAATACCAGCAAACAATGCTTTGGTTTCTTAAGGACTCTTGCTTGAAGCGGATAGGGGGTCAAATTTTTGCAGCTTTACCCCTATTTAGACTGTTATTGTGGTACAAACTACCTGGGTTCAAAATTTTGATGTATTCCACAAGTTGAGATTCTTGCGTTGTATGCTGTTTTTTTTTTTTTTTTGACCTATAAATGACGTGATTTCTCTCTTTTATCCAGGGCATGGAAGAGATGTCAAAATTTCTGGTCTGGGCAGTTTCTACAGCTTTGCTCTTAGATTCTAGGCAGGCCAAGCGACAGATGGAGTCTTCATACTTTATTATGGGTGTTGAGAAACCCATGCTGGAAGACTCTATAAGTTCCACACTTTTACGTTGGCTTGTTGCTTCGGTAATCCTGCAGAGAGTTTCCGTCAGCCTTGATGACTCAGGAGCTAGATTTTTCCAGAAAGGTGGAAAAGGAGAAACTTTGTTGTCATTTATGGAACATTTAAAAAGCGGAGATGGAGAAAGCAACCTTTGTTCGGGCAGCAGAGGAATTTTGGCTGCTAATATTTTGCATTTGCTACAGCGTCTTGACATGAACTACAGAGTGCTGCCTTCTGCTATTGCTGCACTCTCTATCCTACTTTCTGATCGGTTTATTTCAGGTATGATCACAGAGTCTTAACATTGTTAGTGTAGTTTTACTACATTTACTAGCGATAGAATGTGCAAAAATGGCCCCGGGACTTCATTTTTTTTTTTTGACCGAGAATAGCATTGAATGATTGCTACTTAATAAAAATATTCTCAATCACGCAAGTGAGACTTATTTTTACTTAATTTCATCATAATCCGGAACCAAAAGGCGTTGTTGGAAATAAAAGCAATGGTATGAGCTACCAGTCAAGTAAATTGAGGTCTGTGTAATGTGTATTATTGATTTGGTGAATGCTATTAGTATCGCGAAGAGCGCTAAAGTATTTACCTATCCCCACCCCACTTCCATAAGAAAGTGAATTGTAAAATGGGAGTACAATTGTTTATATATTTTACTTTTTTTACAAATTTGAAAGAGAGATAAGAAATAAAGGATATATGAGGTGGCTAAAAGACTATACTACTACTAAACTAAACCTCTTTGATCCCTGCATAACTGTACTGGATGTGTGAGTTTTATACGTTAAGACACTTGAATGTTACGCTTTCCTCTATTCTTCCATGTTTTTCTGTGATAACAACTCAGATTCTTGTTTGTTTCAATTTGTGTGTAGAAGGCGAGTCAGACAATCTCTCACACATCAATTCATTAATGTCGAAGATAAGCTATCCTCAAGAAGCTAATCCTGCCTGTAAATGGTAATACTCCTTCGCATCCTTCTCTATATTTGTAACGTTGTTGATATCTTGACCTTTTGCTGTTCCTGCAAACTGTTATTGTTATCACTTGTTACACGAAATTCTTCTATGGAGTGTTTTGACGATTAAGTTTATTATGCAGGTCATCCCAGCCACCGTCAGCTGACCAAACAGAGACTTATTCGGATAGAAAGGATGAGCTCCATGCCTGTGAAAAACTTTTGGTGATATTCTTAGAAATTATGAAGAATAAATCATCCAAATTTTTCGCTACCAGCCCGTTGTGAACTAGAAGCTTAAGATATCGAGTTATTTGCTATCGATGTTCTCATGTGCTAGATTGTACATAAATATTTGTAGCTTGTTCTTTTTAGATTGCGTACATTTCCCCAGAATTTTTGGCGTAGTGAAGTCAAGGATGATACTGTGTAATTCATGTAGAATGAGAATCCTGTAAAGTGGTAGATTAAATTACATGTTAAATTAAAGAAATTTTGTTTAATTAACGCATTTCGGTCTGATTAATTAACGTCTAGCAAATTTAGGCTTGATTAACCATACCATTTTGAGTAAACGGTTTAGTGCACTGTACCGTGAACTTTGGCATGCAAATGGTTTGTTCAAGCTTGTAGTTTTAGAGAAGTGGTTAACTAAAATAAACCGTAAGCTGGAATGGAGAATAGTGCTGGACGGCTTAGTAAAAGAAACGAAGCATATGGTCGAATTTTCTTACAAAAAATAAGCTGATTAAAGGAATGAATCGGTTTAAAACGGTTAACCTGAAACATTACAACTGCTTTAAACGGTTCCATTTTGGATGATTGTTTCGCTGAACCCAAATTAGCTGCTCGGTGCACTAAATTGTTTTAGCACACCCCTCTTGTTCGCTAGTGGTCATGTTACATGTGCGACATTCCTACAACGCGATCAATGCTGCATTTTTGTGGCCTTGACGACGTGGTTTTGGTATTTACATTTTCCATGATGTACAAGTCCATTCGTGGACACATCCAAAAACTATATGAAAAGCTCAGCTTCATATTTCCACGCATTCGTCATTCTCCAGTTCGTCTTCATAATCCCAATCTGGTTCAAATAAGTTAGCGGACTTCTTCAACTCTGTCAGTCCGGTGAGATCCTCCAAATAAGTTGGGTGATTAATTGCCTTCATTAAGAAATCCATTCCATTCTTCTGGAATTCTGATACTACCTGAAATTGTTCAATACATAATGCAAGATTTAGACGAGTTACAACAAGGATATGGCTTCGGATTAGATGGATAACGCATGGTTGAAGATAAAGCCGATAATGTGGATACGAGTTGGATAAAAGACTCATGCCCTCGGTAAAAAACCTTCTAACAAGTCATCAAGGTACAGTTCACAGGAAATTCCGTGGAAACAATCTCTATATATGTTTTTTGAACTCAGGAGTGATGCTTTTGAAGCATTGAGAGAAAACTGAAGGGAAAATTTTGATTCATTTTCGTCATCAAATCTTACGAATTATGATGAGAGAATTCATCCCAAAATTTAAAGTTTTAAACCATGATTCAACATATTGTTTACCGCCTTTTGGATTATTCATTTGTAGGTCGACCTGATACCACATAATCCAGAAAGATAAATTTACAATTTGATATGACTAGATGGTAAGAAGTCTACACTAGATTTTCTCTGGTCTCCCTTAGTCTCGTCACCGAAAAAAGTAAAAAAAGAGCTCAAGGATAGCAGTAGTGGTATTAAATTGTTCGGTTTTCTACTAAGACGACTAAGCAAAGATGAAAAGAATGCCGCAATAAGGAGGGAAAATGTAATGGTCAGAAACTTACAATATTACTACAAGCTGTGCAACTGTCGGAAGCATGGCCAACAAGGGTCATCTGAGAAAACTGAGAAATGGAGCCTCGAATCTGATGTGGCAGTATGCCAAGAGGAAGATCACTGCTTAGACTCTCACTTGATCCCGCAATTTCAGCAGGGGCATACATCCTGACCATATGCATTCATTTAATGATCAAACTTAAATCAATGAACAGAAAACAGAAAAAAAATTAAAAATAAAATAAAATTGAGTGGCATCTTTTATCATGATGAAATGATTTAAAAAAATAAAAAGAAAAAAGAAAGAATACCCGAGGGGGTGATGTAGAACTCCTACTAAAAGCTCAACTGCAAGAGCTGAAGCAATAGGAGCAACACCTGGGCGTGTGACTGTGCATTGCTGGTCTAATGTGCGATTAGCAGTTGACTGCAAAATAGATAGAAACGATGGCAGACGTATCATATAAAGTTACTAAACAGGTAGTGGCAGATCCAAATAATTTTGTTTCTCATCTTAAGTTACATATTTGTAAAATATTACTCTATCCACTAAAAAATATATCTTCTAAAACTTTTAAGCATAAAAATTTTAGGTAGTACAGACAAAATAATTTCTCTTTTCATTGTCAGGGGATCTCAGGTACTACTATAACATGGATCTGCCAATGTGTATGAGTGCCAAATAAATCATATAAAGGGAGAGAATTACATCCACAGGAGCAACCACATCATTGCAGAAGTAGCAGCCCAGTCTTTGTGCACCACGTTTGTCACCTATAGACAAGTTGCCCAAGCTTGACGATAGTTCATTAGTCACTTCAGGAGAGGAACTTATGGGACCAGTACCATGACGCATAACCAAATAGCTCTCAAATCCTAAAGCAGCATTGATAGTAATCTACAAGGGGAAATACAGTATCAAACAAGTATCAGAAAGAATTCAAAACGATTGTGCGATATTCAGATTGAGGTTTTCATGACCCTTACGCCGTAACTGAGACACAAAACTTGTATGAGATGCTTTTACATGTGAGAACAACACATCAACCCCAGACGGTCAGATCAAAAGAAGAATGCATAAAGATTTAGGTTGGTCGCCACATCCCAACCAAGACTCAAGGTAATTGAGGAAGTTAGTCTTAAAAAAGTTAAGAGGAGCAAAAGTCACTAAATTATGGATAGTTAAACACGAGAAGATGTTACCATTTTCGTCAAGCGTCAACAGATCATTTCAAGAAACTACAAACACATAATAGCTAATGGTTTATGTTTTATGTTTAGGCATGTTTTTTCCTGGTGGAGAATGAGTGTGGATCTCCCTATCCCACTTGCGATGCAGACATAAAAACCGATCCAAAAGAAAACGTGAACTATTGGCTGAGATACATGGGGTAAGAGAAAAAGCAATGAGTACAATTTCAGAAAACAACCTTGTTAGCAGTGGCACACAGTAGTGTTGGAAGCCATCGGCTTTCCCTTGTATCAGTCAGCAAGAATACCACATCATGGGAATTTACCAACTCCTGCAGTTGCCCACAATCATCAATAATCTTTTTCTCTTCTTGAATTGAAACTGGATGTCCGGGCATTGGAATCGACATCACAACACCTTTTGCATCCTGGCACATACAAAGAGCTTGTCATGGTCCGGACAAATCACAAGGAAAGATAAGCAATTATGAACCCAATATGAACAAAGCGTACTTCCTCCATCCATGAATAAAATTTCTAGTTCGTTTTACACTTGAGGAACATCGTAAGATCCTATGCAGATGGAAATGCAAGTTGATGAAAGATGCGAGGTCACAAACCAAAATGACAAAACATTTGAAAAAGGAAAAGTTCTAACTAGGAACTTTATTCATGGACAACTCAAACGAAGAAGTATGTTCATGGAAAGTTGGAAACAGGTATTACTAAGCTAACCGCTCATGGCTTAAGGAATCAATGAAGATGTGAAATGCAACCAAAGAAATCGTACGATCATCAACCACTCTTTTCAAAAAAAAAAAAAAAAAAAAAAAAGAGATCATTTACCACAGAAGGATATATACTCTTTAGGCTGTGTTCTGCTGCTGTGGCTTTATCTTGACCACAGTCCTTCAGTGTATACAAAGATTGCCTCAGTGGATTAGATATGGCCACCTTACCACTGTCTAGGAGGGTAATCTTCCTCACTCCCCAAGCCTGAAAAAGTAATTAAATAAGGTTCTACATCAAAAGATGATGTAAATGCAAGCAAACTGATCAAAATCATGAGTACTTACCATTAATGTCCGAGCAACCTGACATCCTAGAGTTCCAGCTCCGATGAGAAGGCACCTAGTCTCAGATAAAAGTTCTATATTCAACGAAGGTAATGCCCGCCATCTCATCAATTTCAAGTTCAGATCAGCAGCAGATTCAGCCAACCTGTAAAACAAGGTACCAGGAAAAAAAAACGTTGAGGAAAGAAACACTGGCAGCAATATGATTAGAAGAGAAAACTAGGAGAGCAAAGCGATAATGACTTCGTACCTAGTAGGATCTAATGATGTAGCAAGGTTGATTGATCTCGTTTTCTTTTGCCTTTTATAAAGTTCCCATCCAATATCCTGAGGTACATGATTCTGGTCTTTCCACTCTGCGTAAAAGAATAGTTTATGATTAAGAAGCAGATTAGGATTTAGGAGTAACTTAACAAGGTCAACACCACCAACAGCAGCCATAACAACATTACCTCAACGCCTTACGGGACCATGCAAATAGCAGTAAGTGGGTTCGATGTATGAAGCCTTACCATGTATTAAAAACAGAACGAGATTGTTTACAGATGACCCATAATAAAAATTGCATTTAAGTTTGCACTAAATCACTGCTAAATCAAAATAAAAGGAAGTGTTGCCAGTGTAGTGAACCATATTGCTTTATTCCATCATGATCGGAACCGAAGAATAGTGAACCTTTTGGCTTAATCAGACATAGAAACAGTACAGAGAGAGTCGACAAGAAGAAAAAAGGAGCCAATC
Organism: Silene noctiflora; assembly: GCA_009801015.1. Taxonomy (NCBI): domain Eukaryota; kingdom Viridiplantae; phylum Streptophyta; class Magnoliopsida; order Caryophyllales; family Caryophyllaceae; genus Silene; species Silene noctiflora. The sequence continues at coordinate 107,735 of VHZZ01000111.1, forward strand.
CAGTTAAAAATGCCTTTATCACTGTACCTTGTGGAGATATCCGAGCCTCCACGACAAGGGATGATTTCATATCTGCAAAACCACGACTCTCTCGATAGCAAAAAACGTGGACGGTTTCCAGGTTCCATCTTGAATGCAGGAAGGCAAGAAAGTTGCAAAGAGGCCAACCAGGGTATTTTGGAGAATGGCATGGATCATAAAAGCCAAATAAAATCTGCAATTTAGAAAGGGTAAGCATCCATGCCGCAGTACAAGAAGGAATATAATGACACTCCCTCTTCGAGCGGAAAAGTAAAAATCCAGAAAAAGTTGCACCACATTTCCAAACCTTCTCATTGTCTTGCCTGCATGACTCCCACTCGCTAAGATGCCTAAGTGTAGCATGGGAATTTGAAGCAATCGTAACAAGAAAGAAGGGGACACCTACATAGATTTAAAATTAGCTTTGTCAAAGGGTTATTTATATATGGAGGATGAAAACACGGCTGATAATTGAGAAATGACTAGAACCAATGACACCGATTAATTAATTTTTCAAGGAGGGATTAGCTTTATTTGTATATTGATTTTATGGTGCTTTCCTTCTTTTTTTCCTTTTATGCATTTTTTTCCAAATATTTTACCTTGTGACGGTTTTAAAAGATGATTCATGTTAGCCGATCTCAAATCAATTTAGGATGAAGCTTTTGTTGTTATTGTCGTTAGATGGTTCACCTGTAGTAGTGGTTGAGTTACGCCACTCATTGCAGGCAGTTGATAGCGACTTGGCCTACAATAAGAGTTACATTGACATCAAGCAGAAAGTAAAAGGTACTGGAAATAAATGACCAAATTACAATGACGTTTAAGATCTCGAAACCTCTTCTAAGCTCAACCACTGTGATGCAGGCTTCAGATCAACCAAAGTTGCAGGAGGATTAAGCATTATCGCAGGAAAAGCAACTCTATAATAGAACTCCCATTTCTTGAGGTCAGCAAATGAAATAAGAAGAAACCTTAACAATCTTGAACAATCTTTCTCAATGTTTCCATTATGAATATCAATCCAAATCTGTCGGACCAACAGACAGACATTATTCAATCAAGTGATTAAACGTTCACATAATCATTATAATTACCAACATATATAGCCAAAAGACACCAAGACAATTGCAATATAGATATGATATAACAATAAAATCTAAGCAGCAAAGTCAGTAAGACACCTTTTCAGCTTCCTCCTTCAATAGTTTTTCTTCGTCGAGATCATTAAAACCCTCCATCGTATTCAGATTGTAGAGTGTGCCTGGAACAGGACACCTATTTCTATTTGTGTGAATGGAACTTGATGACGGAATCTCACTAGATTCAAATGGCAAGGATTCCGAAAGAAGAGTCAAGTGGTTTGATAATTGAGGATGCGAACATGGTGCAAAAAAACCTGTGGAAATGGTTATACAAAAATCATACAACTCCGCCAACAAAGATCATAACTTTCATTCTTTCAGTTTCAGCTACACCATATCTAGTTCCGAAATTATTTAATAGGGCACATAAACACAGCAAACTAGCAAAGAAGCTAAAATTGCTTCATAATACCTAAAATCAGATTACAATACCATGTTACTCGGACTCTTCTTATTCCGTGTACCTAAGTCCAACTTTTGACACTCGGGGCACGGATATGACACTTGGACACCTCATTAAAGCCAACATATGCGAATGTGTCTTAAAAATAGTCACTGGTAGATCGACTTTTGTTTTAACTAATCACTGCATTCACAAAAGACTCAATGGCTCCCACAAATTGCGAGGTACCCTTGTGTTATGGGCTGTTTCCGAATGACCTAAGATGAAAATTGCATCAGGAACTACATCGAACTTGAAGAAAGAAAGAAGTGTAGCCACTTTAGTGACCCATTTCGCTTAATCCACCGTAACCCAGAACCAAAGCGTAATGAATCTTTGGCTCCATTGGAAATGGAAACAATTTGATCAATCACTACATTACAAAATGCAAATTCCTATCCATCATCTAGCTAAAAATATTGTTCTAATTCATCACATTGGTGATGATTGACCTTAATCACCAAATTTCTGCATTTGGGCAATAATGATCTTTCTAAGAACTTGATCAACAAAAACCCAGAATTCAGTATCAAAAACCAAATTCAAAAAAAGCAGATAAAATCAATTTAAGAGATGAGAAATGAAGATACCAGTAAGAGGAACAGCAGATTCATCAAGACCCCAAGAATTGAGCTTTAAGTTTGTCAATTTATGCCAAAAACCCTCATCAAGTAAACTCTGGAGAGGTGCAAATTCCAATTTTGATCCAATTTTGTTCATCTTTGTAGCTCTTTTTTGTTGGAAATTGTTCAATTTTGTGAGTTCGTTGACTCAAATTTGATGATTTTAAAAAATGGCAAGGTTGAGGAGTTTGAGTATCTATGGACTTTGAGATTTAATTTGGTCAATTTCGTGTCGTTAATTGATTAATTCGTTATACTTGCGTTTATCAAAGAAATAAGAAACCAAATTCAATGGAAGTAGTAAATGAATTTGCGGAACGGGTCATTTTCGGATCAATATTTTACCTGGTCGATTTTCGGTCTATAGGTTATTTTTGGGTCACTTCGAGTCGTGAAACTTCCACGTCGGATCACTTTGGGTCTATCAGGTCAAGTTCGGGTCACACTATTCCGATCATTTTCAAGTCCCGAATCAACCTTATCGGGTCTGATCATTCGAGTTGAGTCAACTTTGCTAGTTCTATTAGTAAGTTGTGTGTGACATGTTATCGCTCGTATCCGCCCCTAGTTAAATACAATACATATTTTGTCTGAATTAACGGAGTATCATGTTTTTGAGAGCATAGAAGGGGATTGATAAAGGGCAAATAAGGCAACCAAGACGATCCATTACGCTACCTCGAATGATTTTTGAATTGTGAATAATAATAAGTTTTTCATAGCCGCGACTTGTTCAGTGCGAGTCGGGTGTGGAATTGTGAACAAATACCATCAAAATCTCTAGCAAGAACATTACATTACTATAATATAGCATACATTAGCTAATGAAATATAAACTCGAATCCATTAAAAGATCAACTTATAATATATTGATCTTTCTATATGTCTACCGAGTTCTCTAGTACAATCCTCATAATATATTTTAACACGCGAAGAAAAAAAAATTTTCCCTCACGTGATCTTCTCCGATCCTAATCTAAAAATCCAATAATGCAACCAAAAAAACTACTCAAAATTCAAAATAAACTATATATGTATGCCTAAAATTTCATCCATCATCAAGAACAAACTCACAATGACGGGCTTGAAGTCGACGTTTCTAACTGAGAAACTCGTCGTCTTTTACTAGGGTAAACCGCCATGGGTGAATACTCTTCTAATGCCGAAATCTTCTCTAGTACAGAAGACATAGCTTTATGTATAGACTTAGCAAATTTCTCTTTTTTGGAATACCTTATGTCTTCTTTTTTACCACTCACGGTAAAAACATTTTTTACCCTGTTTTCCAATGTAGATATCTCTGCTTTAACTATGGTTAGTTTAAGGTCGTTGATCGATTGCCTTAAGTTTGGGATAATCTCTGACTTATACTCCGAGCATACGAATACCTTAAACTGCCAAACACCGTCAAGCCCATCATGGTCGTTGTCGGGTAGGACGACAACCTCGTCGACATCGGTTGGTACTAGTACCCCTTTGGTAGCCTCTAAGGCTTGAGACTTTAGTTCCTTGACTTGCCTTATTACTTCTGCTAGTAATGTTGCTTTGTCCATCTGAAAAGGCCAATAATTATTGAGTCATTGAAGATTATTGTATGTTTTGACTATTTTGTGTAAGCTAAAGAAATTAAGAAAATAATCGTACTTAAAATATAAATCATAACGCTCTATTTTATCAGGTTTCAACTTTGGCCGTTTTCAATGCTTTGTGATTTTTTAGATTTGCATGCGAGTCCTTTATTCCGAAACATATTAAAAATTAAACTTACGGCGCATAAAACTAGAATCAAACAAATCTTGCGGAATTAGCATATGAAGATTAAGTAGATAATTAATTATAATTTAGTGACGACCTAATCAAGCTCAAGTTATTGCTTTCTACATAGAAAAAGCACAACAATATATGACATCATGGACATAATCACCACAAACGAATCTTTTCAAGAAGATTAATATTTGATTTGCCAAGTCTATTAATTAAAATATTTTCTTAAACTTTAAAAAACTAATACATCAGCAGACAGGTACACATACACCATACAAAAGTACAATAATCTAAATAAATTAGTCACTTTAATTAAAATATCAATTAGTCTTGTATAAGACGGCCTTCTTCAAAAATTGTGTAAAACGGTCAAAATTATCAGAGAATCACGGCTCATATTAGAGTAAAAGTAGTTATAAAAAAACCGTTTTAAAATATACTTGTCTAATACTGGGTTTCCGCTCATTTGACAAAAAGAACAAAAAATCTCATTTGTGACAGATTAAATTTGTCAGTTTGAAGAGACGTGAGACAGAGTCACAGAGAGGTAACTGGGAGGACAAGTGGGGAGGGACCGTGAGAAATGTCTTTGAAGAGACGGTCACAAACAGGATTCTTTGCCAGAAAAAAGAAAAAAAATAAACTTTGGTAAAACCGTCTTACAAAAATATCTGTATTAAAATATATTAAACTCACTAATCATTAAGCATTAATGTGAAGCAATGACGTCATTAAGATGTGACCCAAAAAAGTCAACAAAAAAATTGTTGATACACGAAACCGTCCAAAGAATCACAATCAGCTGTTTCATTTTGCTACAGCCTAAAGCCATTAACACCTAAATGTCTTGCCCTTCCAATACCAAAGGGTTACATCATTTTCATTCTTAATATTTTATTTCTTGGATTTTATTGACAACTTGATTATATTAAAAATTAGGTAAAATTAATCAAGGGTTTTACAAGGGATCAAACGCAATCCAAAACTATTCGTTCACTCATTGTCCACTAAGAAACACCGAAGCTGATTCATTTGTCGGAATTATGGTATTAAGATGTAAAATACTGTTTTGAAAACTTCTGCCTATGGGTTCAGAAGTCGGATTGTTTGCTTGATGGGTGTCTAAGGCTATTCGTTCACTAATTGTCTATCAAAAACGCCAATGATGATTCATAGTGTTTTAAAGACTTCTATCTATGCGTTCATAAGTCAAACAGTAATTATCTATTAAACTTTTAATTGAGATAGTTGTCTTTATAAATGTAGGCGATATTGTTTTCGTATTGCAACTTTATATCAAGTATATATTGAAGTCTATTCTAATCACATTATTAAAGTGAATGTAGGATGTCAAAAAGTTGATTTGCTCAAAGAGGGAGCAAATCTAACAAATCATGTCCTACATGAACTTAGAAATGATCTTGTCCCTAATGAGCAAATATAAGACGGTCTCATATAAGTTTATGCCTAAAAATTATTCGGACTATATTACATTAAATTTCAGACTCGGGTTTTGCACAGAAACTAAGGAAACATAAGAAGATATGGATAAAATGGCTAAATTGTGAGTTTTTTGGCAATGTCGAAAATGAAAATTAAGAATTTCAATGGCATACCTTATCAGTGGAAGGAACAAAGGTGCGGAGATTAGCAAGATGACCATTGATCCTCTCTCGACGTCGTCTTTCGGCCTCACAATGGCTCTTCAAAGCAGCCACATTCTTCGTCTCTGATACTTTCTTCTTGCCTAAGTCCTTACCCTTTAATGCCAGAGACTCCCCTGTTCCTACTTCCTTTGGTTTCCAAAACACCTCTGTATTTTCAGGCATAAACGAGTCGAAATTGAAATCGAAAAACCCTTGTGTTTGTACATCAAAACTCATATCCATCAAACTCAGCTTCGAAACTCGGCTTAATTTAATAGAAAAATGATGGATTATTGATGGATATGTGTAAGAAAAGATTAGGAAAATATGCAGCAAAACAAAACAGTTTTTATGTATATTTATATAGCTAGGAGTGTGGAAGCTCTTAGGTTGTATGAAGAGAAAATCAAATTAAAATTTATGTTTTATTTGGTCATCATGGATTCTAGAATCTTTAATAGTAAAATATTGTTTTGTGTTTTGTTTTTATAGCTTGGATTCAATGAATGTAAAATGAGTTGAAAAATTCTAAACAAATATGTTTAAGAAATGGAGACAAATAAGATTGTAGCTCTTGTAATTATGATATGATGAAGAGCTTATTAAGAGTTGCAAGTGCTTAATATAATTCTAAGGAAAATTAGTTGTTGATGTCCATTAGTGAGGTTGGTTAGATTATAATAATTCAGAATCGGTTTTTTAACGTGTGTCTTAAGGACATGCGGTAAGAAACTGAATATAGAAAAAATTGTGAAATGTTTTAATTTTCACCGTGATTAAATAAATAATATTTTGTGAATCTTTTTACATTTAGGTTATTAGTGTGCACTGTTAGGACACACATTAGAAAAGCCGATAATAGTGTAGGTTACGCGGATGTACAATTAGATTTAAGTATTTTTATTAATTAATAATAAAGACAAAATAATGGGCGGGGGGGGGGACTACTATAAGAAAAAAACTGATAGGGAAGCACTAGTTACATGACTACATCATCTTTGAAATACACTTAAAATAATAATAGTGTTAGT
>VHZZ01000111.1:127079-164487 GCA_009801015.1 Silene noctiflora
TGTGAGCCAATTAGATCTGTCAAACAAATAGAGGACAAGTCGGATGAATTCAGGTTCAAATCATTCGATTTTGCAAGTACTAGAGTCGGATTGGAGAGAATAAGAGTTAGCTCAAGTGGTAAGAGCTCTCTTACCCCGATCATGAAGTTGGGGGTTCGATTCTCACCCGCGGCATAATGCGCTCATTTGAACCAAAAAAAGAGTCGGATTGGATCATATCGATTTCGGGCCAGTTTATTATGTATTATTATCTAGTTACTCAACGATCATGATAGATATGTGATAATAAAGATTTAGGCTGGATTAGATTGAACCACACCAATTTGGATTGAAATAAACTTATGATCCACAATCCAGTTCCAGATTGAGTATACAAGCTGCTTTGTCTGACCTGAGAAATCGTCCGTGTGATTTACAAACATTTCGGTTATGAAATTCCGAAAATCATGTATTTATACACTCCATTTTGAGCCATTCAGGAGGTCGTGTTGGGTCGTGTTTCTTTGTCTCCCGGTTTTTCTACCACTCTTACGGGCTCGGTTCATGACTTACCCTCAATTTTCAACCCCAAATAACAAGTATTAAACCATTTTTTTAATGAGCATCCGATTTCAGCCCAAGACTTGTTTATCGCACACTGGCAGCCTCAAATGTCCTTTGTTGTTTCTCAAATTTGTGAGGTCGCTTAGTCTGACCGAGAAACCGTCCTTGTGATTTACATACATTTTTGTTTCGAGATCCTGGAATGCCGGAAACCGTGTATTATACACTCCATTTTAAGCCTTTCAGGAGGCCGTATCGGCTAGTGTTTCTTGTTCTCCCGGTTTTTCTACCACATGTCCAGGGTCGCTTCAGGAGGTACATTATTCAATTTAAACTCTAAATTAATAGTATAAAACCATTTTTATCGAGTATCCGATTTTCGTTCTCTAACTTAATTATCGAACACCGAAAATCTCAAATGTCATTTGTTATTCCTCAAAATTTGCGAGGCTGCTTGATCTAATCCGAGAAACAGTCCGTGTGATTTACTGGCATTTTTTTTCTGGGACCCTGAAATGCCGAAAATTGTGTATCAATATTGACCCGTTCAGGAGGCCGTATTGGGCCATGTTTATTTTTCTCTCGATTTTTCAACCACGTGTTCGGAGTCGCTTTAAGAGTTACCCTATTCAATTCCAACAAGAAATAGATTGTATTAAACCATTTTTAACGAGTATCCAATTTCCGTATCTGACTTAATTATATTATCGCACATTGAAAAGTACAAATATAATCCGTTATTCCTCAAAATTTGTGAGGTCGCTTGATTTGACCCGAGAAAACGTTTGTGCGATTTACAGACATATTTATTCCGGGACCCTGAAATCCCGAAAATCGTGTATTTTACACTTCAATTAAACTTCAATTTGAGTCGTTCGACAGGCCATACCGGATCGTGTTTCTTTTCTCCCGGTATTTCTACCACGTTTCCAGGGTCGCTTCAAAAGTGATTCTATTCGATTTTAGACAAATAACAAGTATTAAACCAATATCAACGAGTATCCGATTTTCGCCTGATACTGGTTTGTCGCACACCGACAGCCTTAAATGTCATTTGTTGCTCCTAAAATTTTGAAAGGCCGCTTTGTCTGAACTGAGAAACCGTCTGTGTGATTTACGGACATTTTTGTTTCGGGACCCTGAAATCTCGAAAATCGTGTACTATACACTCAATTTTGAGCCGTTCGGAAGGCGATATTGGGTCATGTTTCTTTTTTCTCTCAGATTTTCAACTACGTGTTCTGGATATTTTCAGGAGTTACCCTATTCAATTTCATCCCCAAATAACAAGTATTAAATCATTTTTAATGAAGATCCAATTTTCACCCGAGACTGGTTTGTCACATAATAGCGACCTCAAATGTTCTTTGTTGCTCCTCAAAATTTGTGAGCTTCAATGTCTGACCCGATAAACCGTCCGTGTAATTTATGTACATTTTTGTTTCGTGACCCTGTAAACCCTAAAACCGTCTATTTTGAGCCGTTCGGAAAGTCGTATTTATAATAACCCGACCCGCCACTGTCATAATGCAACCCTAATAAGATGAGATGTGTAACTTTAGGCCATTTATTTGTCCTCACTTAAACCTAAAAGTATAAGGGCTTGTTACTAGGTGTCAAGTGAAATACTTTATAAACATATCATAAGCCTCATATTTTCCCGATGTGGAACAACTTTTCTCATAACCTCACGGGGTGTTACAATATTGGGTAATGTTTCTTTTTCGCCCGATTTCCGGGGTCGCTTTAGGAGTTAACTCTATTCAATTTTCAGCTTCAAATAACAAGTATTAAACCCTGTATTAACGAGTATTCGATTTTCGCCCGAAACTTGCTTATCGCACACTGTCAAAAGTCCACTGTTCTTTTCTCAAATTTGTGAGGTCGCTTAGTTTGACCCAAGAAACCGTCCATGTGATTTACAAAATTTTTTTTTCCGAGACCCTGGAATCCCAAAAATCTTGTATAAACTTCAATTACAATTTAATTTGAGCCGTTTGTGAGGCCGTACCGGAGCGCGTTTCTTTCTTCTCGATTTTTACCACGTGTCCAGAGTCACTTAAGGAATTACCATGTTCGATTTCAGGCTCAAATCCTCTATATACTAAATGTATGAATAGGCGAATCTATGAATTTTTCCGCTCAAATTACTTTAGCTATAAATTGGGTCTTAACATGTTTGACAGTTATTCTCAAGTATTGGTCTTAACATTTTCTCTCATTCTATAATCTATATATACAAATGTTGACCTACCTTATACTATAATTCTTTTGTTTTGGACAACACCTTATATAATTCTTATTTGTGAATTTTTGTACAAAAATATATTCTATCAAAGTACTTTACACTATCATTTATTTTTCATGTGACATATTATACGGTATATGTCATATTATAAGACTTTTATATAATTTACTCATATTATAATCACATTTTAACCATAAATGTATCTTAAATATTATATTTATTTGTAGGCTCTTAATACTAAATTTAAAATTTAATTACTAAATGTTAATTTCTTTATATATCACAATCTAAAAATCCGTGCATTCGCACGGGATCTAAACTAGTAACCAATATTAAACAATTTTGAATGAGTCTCCGATTATCGCATACCGGCAGCCTCAAATGTTCTCTGTCGCTTCTTAAATTTTGTGAAGCTAGAATCCAGAAAAACATGTATTTAACACTTAAATTTGACCTGTTCGAGAGGCCGTTCTGGGTCGCGTTTCTTTGTCTCCTGATTTTTCTACCACGTGTTCGGGGTCGTCTTAGGAGTTACATTATTCAATTTCAGTTTGAAATAAATAGTATTAAACCATTTTTAACGAATATCCGATTTCCGTCTCTGACTTAATTATCGCACAACGGCAACTGGAAATGCAATCCGTTATTCCTAAAAATTTGTAAGCTCGCTTTGTCTTACTCGAGAAACCGTCTTTGCAATTTACGGACCTTTTTGTTCCGAGACCTTGAAATCCCGAGAACCGTATATTATAAAATTCAATATACAGTTTAATTTGAACCGTTTGGAAGGCCATACTAGGTCGTGATTCTATCGTGCTTTTACTATCACGTGTCCAGAGTCGCTTCGAGAGTTATCTTATTCAATTTCAGAACCAAATAACAAGTATTACACCAATTTCAACGAGCATCCGATTTTCGCCTGAGACTGGTTTATCGCAGACCGACAGCCTTAACTATCGTTCGTTGCTCCTTAACATTTTCAAGGCTTCTTTGTCTGACCCGAGAAACTGTCCGTATAATTTACAGACATTTTTGCTACGGTACCCTGAAATCCAGAAAACCGTGTATTAACACTCAATTTTGAGTCGTTCGAGAGGTTGTATCCCGTTGTGTTTTTTTTTTTTCTCCCGGTTTTCTATCACGTTTCGGGGGTCGCTTAAGGAGTTACTTTATTCAATTTTAGCCCAAATAACAAGTATTAAACCATTTTTAACGAGTATCCGATTTTCGTCCGAGACTTGTTTATCGCACACTAGCAGACTCAAATGTCCAATTTTCTTTCTCAAATTTGTAAGGTCGCTTAGTTTGACCCGAGAAACCGTCCTTGTGATTTACTGACATTATTGTTTCGAGCCTTTGAAATACCGAAAACCGTGTATTATACACTTCAATTACTCTCCATTTTGAGCCGTATCAAGTAGTGTTTTTTTTCTTCCGGTTTTTCTACCATGTGTCCGAGGTCGCTTCAGAAGTTATATAATTCAATTTCATCTCCAAATAAATAGTATTAAACCATTTTTAACGAGCATCCGAATTATGTGCTCTGACTTAATTATCGCAAACCGGAAACTTCAAATATCATCCGTTATTCCTCAAATTTGTAAAGTCGTATCTGACTCGTGAAACTGTCTTTGCAATTTACAGACATTTTTGTACCGAGATCCTGAAATCCCGAAAATCGTGTATACACTTTAATATACAGTTCAATTTGAGCCGTTCGGGAGGCCATATTGGGTCGTGATTCTATTTCTCCTGGTTTTTACCACATGTCAAGGGTCGTTTCAAGAGTTATCGTATTCAATTTCAGCACCAAATAACAAGTAATAAACCAATTTCAAAAGGTATCCGATTTTCGCTCGAGACTGGTTTATCGCATATCAACAGTCTCAAATGTCATCCGTTGCTCCTCAACATTTTTGAGGCTGCTTTGTCTAATCCGAGAAAGCGTCCGTGTGATTTACATAAATTTTTTTTTCAGGGACCCTGAAATCCCGAAAATCGTGTATTAATACCCTCCATTTTGAGCTATTCGAAAAGCCGTATTGGGTCGTATTTCTTTTTCTCCCGATTTTTCTACCACGTTTCCGGGGTCGCTTTAGAAGATACCCTATTCAATTTTAGCCCCAAATAACCAGTCGACATACCCTATTCAATTTTAGCCCCAAATAACTCGATTGTGTCAGCACGACCAACGTCTAACTCGATTTTATAGTCTAGAATAACGCTCTAGGCTTAAGGATATGTTTTTCACGTGATGCTTATAGTGAGTCAATGAATTTTCGGGAGAGTTTTCCAACGGAAATTTTCCTAAAACGGTATGAATTTTTGTCTAAACTGGCATAAATTCTTAACGGGCAACATTGAGACGGCATACCCAACATCCAACTCGATTTTATAGTCTAGAACAATGGTTTAGGCTTTAAGATAAGCTTTTGCCGTAGTCATTCGGATCGGGTAATTCGACCTTGTTTGTTTCACCAAGTCCAGGGCAAGCCCAACTGTTGTATCTTATATGGGTTTTACCGCTTAAGCCCACGAAGCTTTATATAGTCAAACAAATTTCACCATCAAAATTCTGCATAATAATTTTACGAAGAGCGACATCGGGCAACAACTCGTCACACGACCACACCAGTACACCACCGGTAATAACTAATAATCCTCTTAGTTTTGTTACTCTTTCTTTTATTAATACATTCCGTGTCGATGATTTATTTACGTTTTAATTAAAGATAAACAAATAATTGGAACGGAGTGACTATTGAATTGCTAAATTAAGACTCTCTTTATGTTGGGGTTTGTGTGTATGTTTGGTTCTACTTTATGGTGCGGTTATGTTAATTAGTAAACTTAATTGGTAATTCTTTTGTTCCATTAAATTGTATACGTTATTCGGAATTTCCCCATTATTATAGTGAATAATTTTGGCTAGTAATATTTGAAATTTCCAATTTTGGGATATAGCTGAGCTCCTTGGTTAGGGTTTTTAAGTGGATTAAAAATTCAGATGTTTTGTTGGTATTTTTGAGCATCCTCAATTCTTTACTGTTGGTAGAATGGTACTCTTTCTGTCGGAGTTATTTGTTTACTTTTTATAGTCGTTGTGAGAGTATTTTAATTAAATTAAACAAATGATTGAGACGAAGAGAGTACTTTGTTGGTTAGAATGACAAGTAAAGTCTGTATGTTAGCTCATACTCCCTTCATCTCAGTCATTTGTTGTCCTTTTCCATTTTTGGGTGTCTCCGTCAATTATTGTCCTTTCTATTTTAGGATTGCATTTGATGAGTAATTTGATCTTTCACCTTCAATTTAATCCACTTGTCATCTTTTAATTGACTCTCTCCTCTTTCCTTGGTCTTTGTGCCAAAACCAAAGGACAACAAATGACTGGGACGGAGGGAGTATATAAGTATAGAAGAACATAATACGAGTGTCTCGAGGGCTCCTGCGAATGACGGGATGTTAAGAGTTATAGGAGCTTGTTTCTGTGGTTTAGAAGTGACATTCTTGAGAATGAGAATTATGGGATCGAGAATGAGAGTGGGGGCGGAGTGGAGATTTGAGAAGTCTCTTACACCAAGCGTTGATGACGAATTGACGATTACTGAATTTCCGCTTACTGTTGTAAAGTTATGGTGTAGTTTCATATGCCAGTTTCATTATATATCTAGTGCAGTTAGTTTCTCATCTGATCTGATCTGATCTGATATGCTTGTCGTTTTGTTCGAGTAATTAATCCATGCCACCCAAACTGATTAGATGATATGAGATTGGAGCAGACGATATATCATGCTTCCTTTTATTGGTTTTCTTTTGAATGGTTTTTTAATGTTCTAAATAAGTAATCATCCGCATGGAGTTGAAAAAGAAAAGTCCATGTACATTTTTTTTTCCAAGTCTGGTTCAACTTCACTAAAAGATACCTCAGTGAATAGCACTGAAATCGCTGCTTCATTCAGCAATCACTGTATTATTCGCTTTGCAATTCAACCAAAGATGATCCCAACCTGAATTAGAACAAAAAAAATTCAGCATCCATCGATTTCGTCTTTTTTTACTCATCCGTTTCCTCCATTCAGAGATCAGGAAATATTAGCTGCGGTGTAGAAAATGACAGAGGCAATCAGCTCTGATCAGAGTCCCGGGCAGAAAGTGCAGGAATTCGAATCCAGTTGCTCCGACATGTGTCCTGAGTCTCCTGACCTGAAAGTCCCAATGCAGGAAACTAAAAACGTTGTGGTTCTTGACCAGAATGCCCAAATGTCAGAATCTGGCAATAACCCGGAAGTCCAAGTGCCAGTAACCAACAGTAGCTCTGATATTATTCCTGATGTGAAGGGCAAACTGATATACCGCTGCAAGAAATGCCGTCAAATTGTTGCGTCCGATGAAACTCTCGTCTCTCACGAGCAAGGAAACGGAGAGGCCAGCTTTAGAGGAAGAAAGAAGAGCGTTAACCCAAATACCCCTGAATGCACTGCTATTTTTGTAGAGCCTTTGAAATGGATGGCACCAGGTGAGAATCAACACTATATAATCTTCAGTGTTGTTCTTTTTGTTTCTTTCGACAAACTGCAGAACTTTATAAAGTTGCTGATCATGTTTTCCCTCTGAAATGTTATCAGTTCAAGATGGATATCTATCGGAGAAACTTTATTGCATAGGGTGCAAGGGTAAATTAGGTTTTTTCTCCTGGGTCGGCATTCAATGTAGCTGTGGAGCTTGGGTTAGACCTGCATTCCAGATTCAGAAGTGCCGTGTTGATGAATGTCGAATATGAAGTTAGTCAGTTACAGACTTACAGGGTAGTTTAGTATAACATACAGTGGATAACCTCTCAATCAATACATTTTGTTCATAGGAAGCTTGAATGGTTTGATCGTTTTGTCACCGTATTTTCAGATCTACTGGGTTGCGTTGTAACTTGCAAGTGCTACAGTATGGGTTTCTTCGACTAGCCAGGCTTTGCAAACTCTATGTAACTTACTAGTGATTTACATTGAAATGATCGGTGCTCGTCTACCATTTGCACCCGCAATTTTAGTTTTGGAGTATAGGCAGTTGTAGACTTGTAGCCTACTTTTTTTCCATTTTCCCCCCGCAATTTTAGTTACACTTTCTTATGCGTAATGTCACGGTTAGCTTCTCGTTGGGGGGATAATATTGTATTAGCTCGACTTTCACTCTTACCGACAACTAAGGCCTCGTTTGGTTGCCATGCGAGAATTAGTTTCCCATGATTTTACACAACACATGAATTGTCCAATTCATGTGAATTGCCCAAAACGCGTTTGGTTCACGTCCTGTAATTGAATTTGACACAGGAGTTTCCAATTACCTAGGGAGGACTAGGTAATTAAAGGAGGAGTTGGAAATTCATGGGAAAAAAGAAAATCCCATGATTTGGGGTAACCAAACATCTTCCATTTTTCCAAATCATGGGATTTTCCAATACACCCATTTTTATGAGGTTGTCTAATATTGGCAATGATATTGATAATTTGAGATACCATTAATACAAGGATAATAATTTCTTTCGTATTTTCGGACTTAATGTACAAACTCGAAATTTTTAATCCTCATAGCCAAAATATATTCTAAAAATAGATAACACTTCTTATAATTTTCAGATTTACGATTTTTTTAACTTCGGCTTAAACAACTCAATTTCAATGTTTCAAAAATAACCAACAAATGATTAAAATTAGTATACATTTCAAGCCATAAAATAAAATTGCATGCCTTTGTTTGTGATTTACCCTTATTTGTAGCTAATTATAATTTTAGATGACAAAAATAGAATAATTAAGACACATAATTTCTTCTTTATAAACCATAAACAATCCCTTTACAATAATATCCTAAGCCAAGGACATAGAACTTGAATCAATTCTCCTACATTTAACAAAAATTGTCCCTTTTTTATACATTATCTAAGAGCTAGGCACAAGATCAATGGCTAAGTCTCAATTCATTCTCGTCGTGGTGGCCGCCGTATGCATCCTGTCCATGGCCGGTGTTTCAAATGCTGAGGCTGACAATCGTTTCTTTGTTCAGGGTATGGTGTACTGTGATACATGCCAAATCCAATTTATGACTCGTGTTAGCCATATGCTTGAAGGTATGTAACTTTCATTTTACGTAATTGATTACGCTTAAAGATGTCTTAGTTTAACGATTAAAAAGGTACCGTAGATATTAGGTATCAGGTTTGAAAAAATGTTGCAGATTATTTTTAATGTGTGAGCGTCTCTCAGAAGATTTACTAATAACATTTAAAATGGTGGATTAAACAACAGGTGCAACAGTGCAGTTGGAATGCAAGAACATGACATCAGAATCAGTGACATTCCAGAAAGATACAGTGACAGACAGATTAGGTCTATACAGCATTCCAGTAGATGGAGACCATGAAGATGATATCTGTCAAATAAGCTTAGTGAAGAGTCCTTCACAGGAATGTTCCGAGATCCCAACCGACATTTACTCGCAACAATCCGCCATGGTCTCCCTAACTAACAACAACGGCGAAGCCACTCCTGTCAGGAACGCGAACCCACTTGGGTTCATGAGGAAGGACCCTCTCCCTGAGTGCCCTGAGGTCCTCAAGGAGTTGGACATTGATCCTATTAGTAAAAGGCCTATGGTTTGAATTCGACTATTCGAGTCGATATGGAACTAATTTGTATGGTTCTTTATTTGGATGTAGTACTTGAATAAGCATAAGGTAAAATTACCATGAAAAAAAGAAGAAGAATGTATATTTATGTTATAAATAATGTTGCTTGTATCTTTTGACTATATTTCTATTTGATTTGCAATGAAATTTGCGCGATATATATACTCTAGTGGGATATTAATACATCACAATTTTTTTATTTTTTTATTTTTTTTTTGGAAAAGGAGGCCGAAGCCGATTACGCACATAACTATAGAACGAGTAACACTCATTCCTTGAACATCCTGAGCTTTGAACATCCTGAGCCATCATGTCTTGGATCCCGTGTGGAGAGATATGAAGGTTATGGTCACCAAAAGGAAATGTCAATGTCATTTTCGATAGTTTGTCCGCGCTGAAATTAGTTTCGCGATAAACGTGTTGAAGAAAATATCGCCCACCTTCAAGCAATTGCTTGTCAAATTCAGACCAAACCAAATCCCACGCAACTCAGCTAGCATCACTGTAGAATGTCCAAGATTTATCATGAATCCAAATATCCAATTTCCGCTACTATTGTAAAATATTCCGCCGGCATCCGCTGGATCGGGTTACCTTCACAATGGTGTTGACTATTATTGTGTTACACGATTAAATTTCTGGTTTGAAAAATTTACATTTAAATAACTACATGAGAAGATTGTCATCTAACTTCTCCTATTTAAGATCTCATAAAAAAAGACTGATAACTTAAAAACACCTCATAATTCTGGTTAAGTCGCGGCTCGCGAGATATAGACTTGTTTGGTTGGCAATCAAAAGCACATGAATTGTAGTTCATGGGAAGTGTAAAAATAGTTAGTTGTTTGGTTACCCCAATTCACATGAATTGGAACTTCCTAGGAACTCTAATTCCTCCATAATGGAGGAAGTTGCTTACCTAGACCCCATTAGGTAAGTGGAAGTTCCTATGGAATTAGAGTTCCCATATACAATCCACAACTTTTCCAAATTCACATGAAATAGAATAGAATAGTAGTTGGATCTTCCCGGGCATTGCAATATATATCCCATTAACCAAACTACCCCTATAATGATAATTTGTGTACTTTAAGCCTTTTAACATAAAAAAAATGAGATAGCCTCACGCCCTCACCCGACAATATCGAGTTCAATACCACTCATATTGCGTTGGATTATTTTATTATTATATGATTATATTATTTTTCCATGTAAATACGGACGTATAGTGATACTTAAATTCCGTATTATGCACCAGATAATATTGTAAGTAGAAGTGGTCACGAGCGAGTCAGGGTGACTGGCGGCCTCAGCCTAATCGACCCCAAACTGGCCCTTGGGGCTGGGGCGAGCTGGTCGGGCCGGTTTCAAGGAAGGCTAACCCTAAACCGGTCCTTGGGTGGGCTGGGCCACGGGTTCAGTTCAATTTTGTTTTTTTAACGGACCAAGTGACAGCGCAGTCCGATTATATTATTGGACCCTGAATTGGCACGGACGTTTGGACGAGTCATATCGAGTCTTTAGCAGAGTAGCAAGCCAACCAAGTCTTGTTTTCGATGAATCGAGAAGCAGGTTGAGCCGAACTGACCCGTGCAATTGGTCACCTCTAATTGTAAGACATGATTTAACTAAATAACAAATCTAATATTTGGTGTATTTCATTTTATTCAAAGACATCAAAGGAATCTATACTTTAATTTTACAGCATTAATTCGATTTTCAACTTTTTTACAACTGAGATATACAAGTGCATAGATTGATTCAAGATAATATTCTTACATTGCTGTAGTTGTTAAACATGCACTAACATTATATCTATATTCTATTTTTTTTTCATCAACTTTTAGTTTTTGGTTGGGTATTCTTTTGAAGTGATTAGTTTAAGTGATACCATTTTTGAGGTCACAAAATAATCGTATTGTGTAAGACAAGCGTCTTTGGAATAATTTATAGAGAGAATAGCTTTATTTATAAATAAAGATCAGCATACTTATAACTTATGAGCACTTAAATTAACTGGCAATGAGTTGTTCTAATTTAATTAGGTATCAGGTTCGAGCATTGTAAATGCATCGGTAGTATTAAAACTTATGAGTATAACTTTATTACCTTTGTAATTCTATGCAACCTAAATTTGAACTAAACTAGATGATATTACCCAAAAAAAAAAAAAAAAAAAAAAATTAAAGATCTACTCTATTTATCCCGATCAATAGTTATCTATTGTTTTTGGCATCAAGATTAAAGAAATGTGTGAGAATGCTTTTGGACCACACAAATCATTCATCTCCCACTTGCAAATGGACAAATATGCTAAAAATGGAAATAGATAACTAATAACCGACGATAAATTACTCGTACTATTGACCGGGACGGAGGGGGTACATGATTATAACCAACGTCCGGGTTCTTAACTTGAAAAAAGCAACAAAAAAAAAAAGGCAAAGCAACTTTTTAATGCAATGAAAATTCCCATATCAGAAAATTGGTTTAATTAGTTTAAAAGTATATAGTATGAATATGATTCTTCCACGTTAAAGGGAAGTGCATGCATGCACTTGTATGGCATTTTGGCATCTATTTATCTTGCTTATCAATTACTCCATATTTGTGTTCGAATCTTTAATCCATCAAATAAGATGAAAAGAGAACCATTTTTCTAATTAGGAAAAAAAAAATAAAAAAAAATTTGGGATCTTAGGAATTAGGATGTTTATTTGCCTTTTGTTTTCCCACTTATAATGCATTACTTTCTCTATCTCGGTAAATTGTTATTTATTTTCATTTTAAGTAGTGTTGGTCAATGGTTATCAAATTCCAATTTTGATTGGAAAAAAAAATCTGTAAGTGAAAAATAATTATTATAAATAATGGAACTAGTACTATTTCATATTTTCGATTTTTTCCTCATTTTCTTTAAACTTTGTCTCAAAAGTAATACTCATAGTAACTATAAACCGAGATAAAATGAATAATATTAACCCATGGTTAGTGATGGAACTGGAATATTGAAAAAGTGTTAATTTTAACTTAAAAAGAGCTTTCAGTCGAAAAAACAAGGCCTAAAACCATACGTAACAAGTCACTTTCAATTGATAATAAATAATCTTACGATAACTTATTGTAAAATCGTCTCATATAAAATTTATTATATTCGGGGAGATCTTGAGCCCTGTTTTGAGATCATAGACCTATTAATACAAAGCTTGAATACAATGCAAAGTTATTGAATGTACAACCACTCATCATCCAAAAACTTTAAAAAAGTAAAAATAATAATAATGCCAATTTGAGTCATGAATACAGTAAAAAATAATTTAAAGAAATTGTCGTTTTTGTTTGATAATTATCCTATATGAGTCGGAACTTATACTTTATGACAATGCAACAAAAGCAACAACGAAAGGTTGTAAAGCTAAAGCACACGAACTACTCGTTGTTTTTCTAAAGTATTTCATTCTTTACAAAAGTAAGCTAACTTTAAAGGAGTTTATTTATTACAAGTAGTGGAGCTAATTAGGGAGAGTCGGAACCCGGAGAGTTAGCAGGGACGCTCGTTCTCGCTGGATATGAAAATTTTAGAGATTTTAGTTAAAATTTTTGATTTTTTTTCTGAATTTCTTTTATATATCATTATTTGTTTGTCCCTGTTGGAACATGAACATGAAAATTTTCAAATTTTTAGTTAAAGATTTTGGCTTTTTTTCGAGTTTTTTTTATACCCCGCTCAATTTTTTGTTTAAGTGAGTTTAAATTCTGACTTAACATTGTTTATTATTGTATACGGATGACTTTGTGTCATTTTCAATAGAACTAATTTAAAAATCAACATCCTTTAATTTTTCAACAACTCATCAAACTGTATTCACGTTTATTGTATCGTTAAGTTACTATTGGAGGTAATATTTATTATTTAAGTTAACATGAATTGCACACATAATTCAACAACTTTTAATGTAAATCTAAATTTTCAATAGCAGTTTTAATATATATATAACTTCTTTCGGAAGTTATATGAATTGCGATTTCATATAAATCTAATTTTCATTCAAATCTTATCCCATGTTGAATCAAACCACCTGATCTTTATATTTTAGAGTTTAAACTCATCAACAAATTCCCCACATAATTCAATAATGACCGTTTTCATATAAACAGTGGAGGATCTTAGTTATGCCGCAAGAGAGTTTGACCCCCCTAATAATTGAACATTATGTAAATTTCAATGAATATATAAATTAGCATTTGGCCTTCTTTAACTTAGCTTGGTGATTAAGTAAATGTATTCCCCTATAAGATTAATTGTTCAAAGTCTTAACCCCTCTTCTTATTTGTTTCAAGATGTCACTCCATATAAATCTTCTTATATTATGTTTTGAAATTTTGAATAATTTTAACATCACAAATTTTCATTGAAGACGGGCACTATCCATCACAAGTTGAAAACGGATAGTGTCTCTCTCACAATATGCAAGTGACACCAACCATGAGGTGCTCCATTTTCAGCTTGTGACAGATAGTTCCCGTCCCATGCAACCCGCTTTGTTTTAACAATTAAGTCGGTAACATTTAGATGTGACGTAACATTTTCAAAATCATAAAGAATAATCCATGTATCGTGGAATGCGGTGGATACTATTCTATTCTATTCTATTGAAAACAAAGTTAAGAATTCGATGCGTACTTGTCCAAAATAAATTATTATTTCATTCACCTTTTTTTAGGACAGAAGAATAAACTAAACAAATATGATCTAAACTTAATCTTGTATTTTCTAATTCTTTATGAACGAGTACTTTTCTAACGTATAAATTACAAAATCAATTCGTTAAATATGATTAAGAAAAACGCACTTTAATACTTTAATTTCTTATGAGAAAATTTTTAAATAATTGTTTTTGGATGCTTGTACTATGGAAACGCGTTAAAAGAACAGCTACATAAATTAGAACGTTTAATAAATAAGTATGAAGATTATTAGCAATATGAAAAACAGCTCTCAAGTAGAGACAAACAAGTAATGACGTAACGAGAACTTAAATAAAATTTCAAGATTGTAACTAAAACTTATCAGCTCCCCAATTCCCTAAATCCGCCACTGGTCATGTCCAATCCGAGTTAAAGTAGTGAGAAGTTTAGTATGCATTAGAGAAGAATATAGAAAATGAATTTTATAAATTTCCAACTAGTTTACACATGCAAATAATTACTAAAGAAAGATAGAAGAATAATTGAGAAATGATATAAAAATAGATGCATATCTTAGGCGTAGGGAACTTATCTGTCAAATATTCTCTATAATCCAATTGTAATTAGCTTCATTAATAATCTTCATTTCATAGACAATAAAGTCATGCATGGCGTACTTACGAATTAAAATTAATTTAATTTAATTTAATTAAATTGTACCTATCTCTTAATTGTACCCCAACTTTACACTCAACGACCTTTATATGGACAAATTTCAATTATTAACCACGTTTCTTACACATATATGTAAATAGCAAAAAAANAAAAAAAAAGTCCAAGGAGTACGAGTTTGAATATAAACATGTTAGTATCTCGGATTATTTGCTTACCTTTACTTCTCGTTAAACTCATTAGCAAAATAAAAAAGGTGTAAAGCATTAATAAAATCCACGTAAATGAAATTGGTAAACAATTGACTAACACTGAGTTTTACTTTCTGAATTCTATTAAAAGAATATTAAAAAGTTTTAAAAAAAATTCTAGATGAATGAATTGAGTATTCTCTTGTAATTGCACCAATTTTGGACTTCACAAATCTAACAAATAATACAAATAAACTTCAAATAATACATTTTTTCAAACACAACATTTTCTCAAAGGTTAGACTCATATTTGTACACCAAAAATTCATTTGACTATTTTTTTTTTTTTTTTTTTCAACTTTCAAGTTATACTATACTAGTACTTACAATTTAGAAGTAATACTTTATTGATGATCTACATACAATTAAACTTTAAAAAAAAAAAAAAAAAGTTGATGATCAACATGTTTAACTAGTAGACTCACTTTTCCTTCTCTTAACCTGAAAATCATGTCCAAAACCACCACCTGTACTCGCCGCCATGGCCGCGGCAAGTTCCCATTCATCAACCACCATGCCATTCAAGTCAAAGTGACCCATGCCCATGTTGTTTAGGCCATCAAACAAACAAGGTGGTTTTGCTTTTCGACGACCTGCCCCAACTGGGACATTGCGAAGGGCTCCTCCAGCGGTCCAGTACCTCTGGCATCCCTTGCAGTAATGTCTTGGTTGGTTGACATTGTAGTTATTAAAGTAACAAAATTTTGTGTCCATACTTTTGCACCTTGGACATGGGATTATTTTTTCAGGTCTTTTGTTAATTGTTGCATTTTCTTCTTCTTCTTCTTCTTGGTCTTGATTTTCTCTAGTTTGGTTATTTTTTTTGAGCTCTTCTTTTGGTTGTAGGACAATTTTTTGTCCAAATAGCTTGATCTCACCCATTTATAAAATGTAATAAAGGGTTATTAATTTGAAATAAAAATTTTAAAAATAAATTGGAAAAATGTGGGATATGGGTTTTTTTGGGTTTTTTGAGAGGAGAAATGGGTATTTTATAGAATATTAAAAGGAGTTTTCAATTGTGTGTGAAGTGAGGAACAAATGGACAATAAGGGTGTGTTTTATATACGTGTGATGGAAAAAATATGGGACAAAAAAAAAAGGGAATTGACTAAGAAAAGTTAGTGAAAAGTCCTGAAAAAAAGCAAAGAAAAAGAAAAAGAAAGTTTTAGTGAATAAAATAAAGAAGATTTGTTGAGGAAAAGTGAAGAGCATAAAAGTTAGAGGGATCTTGTTGAAAAAAAAGGTAATGATGAGCTTTTTGTCCACATCATTACTCCATGGAATCAGCTGTTTTTTCTCTAATCTTTATCTTCTACTTTTCGACCAGTCTTTCTTAAAACGGATATATTTGTCTTAACTTTAAACGCGGCGTTAGATACTCCTATCATTCACTCCATTTGAACATTTAAGATGAACGAATTATGTGTTTTTATCTTATTCATATTATTTGATCTGTCTTAGATTTAAGACGGATGTACCCGTTTTGAAAAAGAATTTGGGGTTTTGTTTAATGTTGATTTGTTTAATGGGAAATCAAGGAAAGATGGGTATCGTAAGAATCATAGACAGATAGATAGCTTTCAAAGTTACCAAACTACAAAAGTCTATGGGAAAAGATTGTGGTAGTGTTAGTAGGAAATTGTGGATTATTAAAGAGATAAAGCCAAATCATAAAAGTTATGTTTTGATTAAGGATGTATCAAGGTTTGTGGTTTAGGTGGGAGGGTTGGAGTTTATCTATATTTGGGTCTTGTTGCGTTGGGCTTCGGAATAAAATTTTGTTTAGTAAAATTAGCTGAAAAGGTAACTCAACCTGAAAAGGTAATTGAAAATATGGAGCTGATAAAGTAACTGAAAATATAAAAATGTTTGGCAAACTAGCTGAAAATGTAGCTATTTTTTTGGTAAAATGACATAAAAGGATAAGATAATTATTTAATATTATAAATTGAAGGGGTAAAAAATGAAAGATAATGTATTTCAAATACGTGAAATCTCAAATGTTATTCTAGGTGACATTTCATTTCAGGCAGCTTATTTAGTTAGATAAATTATTTGCCAAACACTTGCAAAAAAATCAGATAGCTGAAATTTTGGTCAAATAAACTGCTTTGGTCAAATAAACTGTTTCGGTCAAATAAATTACCTAAAATGTCATGTCAAACCGAGCCTAAGTGACTCAAAGTGGCTCGAGCACGACCACTGAGTGGTGGACCCTTTTGAAGGCCAAACTCGGCCTCCTTTATTTTATATTTTTTTTTAGTGCTGAAGTTGAGTGGAACCAAGGGAAAGGTGGCATTGACCCACCCCGATAGGGCACCCGAGTTGTGTTGGCCAGAGCATGGGCTAGCATTTTTTGCCCCGACAACATACTGGGCTGTGCCAGACCGAGCTAGTCCACATTGTTGGCCAGACCTACCTAAGGGTATAATGTAGTAAATTTTTAAAGGGAACTGCTTGAATGAAGACTAGTTGAATGAAGAAAAAGAAGCTTCGTTAGTTTAACACTTCAACTTGTTGACCTGTAACACAAGTCAATTCTTCCAACCTACGAAAACCACAAAGGCCTAATTGCTACTTTTCTGTCTCATCTCTTGTCTCATTACTTCTCCTTGTAAAACCTTAAGAATACCATGCGAATTAAAGTCTAACTTTCCATATGAATTACTCCGTATGATAGAGAAGTGAGAGGAACAGAACAAAAAGGCCAATTTTATTTTCACACAGGGTCTCTGTGTAACATGTGTGTAATACAGACGTGAACAAAAACAAAAAAAAAAAAAAAAAAAAAACGTGGTGCCGTAATTTTGTTCAATGGATTTAGTCTTGCCTAAGGAAAAAATACACATTGTAAGTTTGTAACCTGTAAGTTAGAAAGAACAGCTTTAACTGGGAAACTCCTTGGCAGCCTAAACAAAAAAAAAGTTCACCCAGAAAACTGTCGGCTCTCCGGCGTTCCATTACAGAAACGAATCAGGGGTCAGTAACTAAGTTAGCCTTTACCAGATAAGCCATTATGCACAGTGTCACGGTCTGCTTCTTGTGGCTTGACATTGCACAGCATATCTAACTAATTCCTTAGAGAACGCGTCTGACTTGAATAGATCACGTGTCGCTCCAACTATCATCCTCCTGATCGCTCCCCACCACCTGGAAATGAGCATATATAAAGCAAATCAGCGGTGAGCCTCTATGTTACTCGGACTCGTTTAGAAGTATCTGACACGGGTACGTGTCCAAGTGTTGGACTCGGCTATTTTTATGAAAAATATGCATATTTTGGTTTAAAATGAGGTGTCAAAGTGTCATACCCGTGTCCGAGTGTCGAGTGTCGGACACGGGTACGCGAGGGATTTAGAAGAGTCGGAGTACATAGGTGAGCCTTGTACGAGACCCCATAGCCTTGCATATTACTCGTATTAATAAATATGGGAGTAAGCGGCTTGGTCGCATATGTAATAAAGTGTTACACTCATACATTGCTGACTAAATAATCTAGGATTACGAGACATGCTTCCGTATGTTACTCAGATAGGAGCATTATTTTACACAAGTGGTGGGTTCAAGTATTGAACTCGGCCATTTTTTATGATAGATGCTCATGTTTTGGCAAATATGATCAAAGTGTCGCAGTAACAAGGTTCAAGACAGGTCACGAGGTCGTCATATGGAGACTGAGTAACAAAAATGTTTCCATATTTTGGTCTCAACTCGCTGGGCAGGACGTACAGTATGCTAAGACTATATCTGCAACGAATACAAACTAAATAGTTACCTGGCGAATTGCATTTGCCTTCTGCAGGATTGCTGTCATTTTATTGCTGGTAGGAAGGCTAGGCGTAGAAACTGATCGAGCAGCATCAGTACGTTTAAGATTGAAGGACTGACAAAGTAAGAATAAAGTGGTCAGTCAATGCTTGAGATAGCCGATAGTTGATATAACATACATTTAGATGCTAAAAGCTTCATTACGACATTAATGATGTTTAGCATAAGCCTTCGTAATATAAAGGCTTTAACTTTTTTACACAAGTTTAATGATGAAACATTCAGAAAAAACCTCTAAACTACATGGAAAACATTGAGTATAAGTCGCAGTAAACAAGTATACTCGGAGTAGTTTAGTGCAGAAACTGAAGATAGTTAAGATGACCTAATCCAAGACAAGTTCGTACAAGTATAAATGAAATAGGGAGTTAAAGTAAGCTTTAAAAGAAATAGATACATAATGCATAATTCTGAGGCGTTTCCACTCACGAGAGTCCTTCAATTCAAGGGAAGCTAGCACAAACTTCAGAACTTACTTTAGCCCGGATTTGATGTAAGAAATCCCCCCGTTCATCCACGTTAGTCACATGACAACCTTGTTTTTGGCCATCCACATTTGGTACAGCCACCTGCTACAAATACCCAGTAAGAGATGATTATCAAAACAAAAATTCCTATCAGATGAATACTCTCTCCATTTTATTTATAGTCTCCACTCTCCATAGTAATTTTGTGGTAAAACAAGATTTTGCCGGATATTTTCTCAGAATTCACCCTAGTTACAGCTTTTTAACAATGATTATATGAAAATAGTAGTTTTGAATTTTTGATAAATCAAAGCATGACACACATTACATGATAATCTCTAACATATATTTGGAAAAATTAATGGTCAAAGTTGTTATTAGCCGACAACGAAAGTCAAACAGGGACAATAAATTTCTGATGATAGTAGTACAGCACATAGAGATATACCTCTATCTCCTTTTTTTGCATCACGGTTCTATCTGTTTCTTGCATCGTACTTTGCGTTTTAGCCGAGTCATCTTCAAGGGGGTGAGAATCAAAAGATTGATTCAGGCTGTCAGATCCTCGTTTTGGCGTATCTTCCACTCCAAGTAAAACTGGCCTTGATACACGCCACTGCAATGGAGGAAGAGGAGGTGGCTGAGCCGCTAGGCACTGAAGATCGGAAGAACCAATAGAAGAGATTCCACGTGGTTCATCATCTATTGCATGATCATTACTTTCTGAAGAATCTCCCGATTCCCACTGTTCTGAATCAGAATCAGAAAGATGGCCAGCAGACTCATCCGATACGCATGGATATGATTGGCAGAATGTATCATCATCAGAATCCGAACCCATATCATGATGTACACTAGTGGAACCTGGAACCAACTGAAAGGAAGGGAATGTTTCTACTGTCATTTCATGGTGGTCCACCCCCTCTGGATATTTAAGCTTTAGTCTGGAATTTTCAAGACCGTCAATAGGTCGAAAGGATATCTTCATATGCTCTAATGGCGGTGATGCTGACGGTGAATTTAAGGAAGACTTCGACTTTCCATCAAACTTAGTAGGAGACACCATATCTACTGATAAGTGCTTGGCAGATATGTTCTTTTCCTCGTAGCTCAATGATTCACTCATTCGGGGACCCTTTTTCAGTAAATTACGACTGAGCAACGATAATAAGGATGATTTATCTTCACTCATATTAGGGGCTTCAGAAACTGCATTTTTCAAATCAATACTTGCTAGCACTTTACTTTCACAACTCGTGACATGACCATTACCTAGATCAACGGTAAATGTGTCATTTTTAATGTTACTTTTACTATCATGGGAATGGTACTTCCAGGAACCAAAATCTTGACTATCACAGCCAAAAGTACCGCCATGGCCGTGGTTTGTCACTGATGAAGACATAGTTCCTGCAGGACGATTGACCTCTGGAGTGCATTGATCAATACTAAGACCATTACCACTACTCACAGCAGTCACAGGGGTAGGATTTGCAGGTGGAGACATACTGAAAACAGTAGGTTTTGACGGTTGTAGTCCTAAAAGGGTCCCATTGGTCCAGAGAGCATGTGGATAGGAACTGGTCGATCCAGAAGGTACTCCTACTACTGACCCATTGGTGCAAGCAGTCTCATCATCACGGGGAGCCTGCAAACTGGATTCTACAGGTTTGCGGACAGCAAGTTGCAGATCTATATCATCAGCTTCTATCCCTTGGGTTTCTTTGGAAACGAATGAGGCACTTTCCACAGGCTACAACAATAACAGAGTTGAATTCAAATTGATTTAAGTTCGGCTAATATGAATCTTAACATTTCAAAACCGTTAATGACAAGTATATTATTCAAAGGAAAAAAGAAATGAAAACAAGAAAATAGTCAGTAAACAAACAAAGCTAAGAATTCAAACAGTTGTAGTTCGTGAAAAGAAAAAAAAAGGTGGTAGCCCAACCTGTTTCTGGCTTGTTGCTAAGTCTAGCAGTTTAGAGGACAGTTCATTTTCTACACACTCCAAATTGGCTAGAGAAAGAGGAGCAATTGGCTTCTCTGCACCACACTCCAAATTGGCTAGAGATAGGGGAGCAATTGGCTTCTTTGCACCATCGCAAACTCCGTCCCCACGGTTGTAGGATTTAGAATGACATTCATGTTTCACCATCAGGTCAGTTGAAGCATCTTCGGGTAGTTTACATATAGAAGTCAATTTTACTTCTTTTTGTGCATTTGTCTCAAAATCACTTTCAGATTCCGAATCAATTGCATTGCGTGCATCAACAAACTTGTCAGTTTCACTGTCTATATTTTCGTGATGGATTGCACCTTCAGTAAAATTATCAACATGACCATCACATTTATCACTGGTTATCTCTGATTTAATCTCATTATTGCCAAGAATAGTCTCCTGTAGGTACTGTACATCACTTATTCCCACCATACTGTTTGATCGATTGCTCACAAAGTTGTCAGCGGCAATTGATCCATGAGTGTTTTCACCAAGATGGTTCACATCAATTGTTTCTACAGCCTCGTTATTGTCACTAGTCAAGTCAATGTCACTTTTGCTCCACTTGTTGTCTAAAGGATCACTTACTAAGTCGCCACTAGCAATCAACTTAGGAGAGTTTGTTACACCTTTAGTGAATCTCGTCACTTGAGGGAAAGATTCTGAAATTACTTGAGGAGCACCTGCATTTAAATTTGGCCCGCTTACCACTTCAGATGAGTCATCTGTAAGAGAATTGATTTCATCAAGAAGCTTCATGTCCTGACCATGAAGATCGTTGACTCCAGTTAGCTCTTTTGACTTCACATTCATAGTAGCTTCTGTAGACTGTTGATCAATGCCGGAATGTGAAATGCTTTCATGTTCAGATAAGTCATGCACTTGATTTACGATTTTGACACTAACAGGTTTTAAGTCCTTCTCATGTAGATAGTAGTTCTTCTCGGAGCCAGATTGGACATCATCCTCGATCCCATGATTTAAACCCATATGCTCCATAATTTCCAGCTTCTCATCCCACGTGATGTTAGAAGAACGAGGGGAAGTAGTATCGATTGACAAGCCACCTTGAATACCTTTACCGGTCACTGCATTACTGGTCTCCTCCGCATTTTTACTTATGTTTGAGAAAACTCCCTTACTCTTTGTTTTGTCCGGGTGTATTGAAATACTTGGATGAGAAAGTGATTCAACAGAACCCAGGCGCTCTTTTGAGATAAGGGAATCAGATCTGGAAGTCCGATCAAAAGTAGAGTCTGTATGTGATAGAGAAGACCCTTCTCGACCTGTTTGAGAAGACATCGGCTCTCTGAAACCACCAAGCATGATAATTTATCTCAGAAAACAGAAGAATGCAACTATTTGACAGTGGAGGATTATAAACCGCTATTATACATATACACACACCAAATATAAAATATTTATACCTCCCGTTATTCTTCATATTGGATACTGAATTTGGAAGTTGTCCACTACGCTGCCATGACCTCTTCTGAAATTAAAGTCAGGATCAGTATAAATGACTTGTATATTGAATGTTTGAAAATAAACAGAGCAATGCAAAGATACCAACAAATGAACATGCCAGCAGCCATAACAAAGAAAGAATAAGAGCATACAGCAACATGAGCAACATATGCAATATTGTCGCCAAAAGCAGAGAACTCATCATTTGATACGTACGGTGCCATACTGCCATTACAGATCTACCACAAAGTAAAACAGTAGGTAGACAGTTCTCAAAGCATAACCTTTTTCCGAGTCTTCCTTTCTCGTCGAGCCTTATCCCTAATGCGTGCTTCCGAACCAGCAGATGCTCTCCTAAAGAAAGTTGGATCGGTATATCGTTTTAAGCACGACCCGCGCCCACTTGTGTCAAACCTAGATGCAATAGGCTGAGCGTGAAGAAGATATTATCAAGTAAACATGGATTACCAGCAATTTGAGAAGCTAACTCTACCTATCAAGCAACTGAAGTCGAGGAGGTTCACGACACTCTTCGTATGAGTCCATGATAAAATGTGGCAGGTCAGAGTAGACAAAATGATTTTGCTGAGCTTTAATACGAGGATGCCATTCGGAGCCTGCAAAACTGCTGATCTTGAGCAAAGAAAATCTTAAAGGTTGCTCATTTATCAACGGTTAGGCGCCAGTACAAACTCTACAACTGGAACATGTGTACTTTCAGACTTGTTTACTAAAATACACTCTCGGCTGTCCCTTCTATTAAGATAAGATATAGAAAGTGACTAAAACGTCTCAAATTAATCATATGATCAGTCAGCGATGGTGATTTTACATCAATGATGAGTCAATCTGCCGAGTGCGGATGCATTCAATTAAAATTCTCAACTAGTCTTTTCTCTCTGGCTGTCTCTCCTTTATTTTCTAAATTAATCTCACCAAAATGGATCCCGCAACAAGGTAGTTGTCGTTACAAGGAACTAAGCATCGCCTTAGAGGATAGAAGCTATGCCTGCTGAAAGAAGAGGTTATTCCCCAAAACTAACAATAGTATAAAATGTTCATACCAGGTTACAGTGATAATAAACTAGCTAGCGCGTGAATACAAACTTCTATTAATATATGCCATAAAAGCATTACAGTCACATAGAAGGCCACCATCAACTTAGAACAGCATGAGATGAACATACCAGGTGTATAGGCAAAATGTATGTGGCTAGTTTGAGTCAACATGGCCTTTTCAAGGGAAGGCAAAATAGCTTCAATATGTTGGATCCGACTGACCAACTTACGACTTCTGGAAGCAGTAGAAACCACCTGCTCTTGCAAGCCATGGAATATCTCGGCTGCAAATCTACAAGTACAAACACATGGTTGCAGAAGAAAGTTACTCTATTTGAATACACAAAGTCCAACATAGTATTAAAAGCGTAAATCATCTTGTTGCTACAATTCTATACAAGAAGCAGGATACGAGGAGCAGTGCAACATAGTATTGCAAGAAAGAGAGCACATATCATTTCCCATTTATGACGATAAAATGGCAGAATGAGAATCAAAATATGAAAGCTTTGTAGTTGGAGCTGTCTCCTGCATAACGAAGCACGGGAATAGCAACCAGATGAATGTCATGAGGTACAGACCCCATTTCTTGAGTAAGCCCTCAATGTGGTATGTACCAGTCAGAAGTCAGTTGGTGGATGCTAACTAGAAAATACACTGAAAAATGAAACCTACAAACATGAAGAACTGTGCTACTAATAAGGTGTTTGCCAAGTAGTTGAGACAGGTCCTGTGGAGAATAGGTTATAGGTTTGAATGTCGTCATAGTTGCATTGTACTAGCCCTATACCTCCTTTCCCACCGGCACAAAAAAAAAATAATGAAAAACTGCACTGCTAATGTTCTCGCATATGAATTCCACTGCGCAACCAGTACCATCAATTTATCATGATTCCTTACTCCATAAACAGCTGATGAGCAAATGTTGTTAAATTAGAGCATAAAAGGCAGCGAAGATTGTAAGGAATTAGCCATAAACCACAAAGTACTTCATACAACAAATGGATGCTCCAAGCTCAAGCAAGCAACAATATTATACCACTCATCACTAAGGCTTGGTACCTTTCCGCACAACAGCACCTTCTTGAACCTCCAAGTGGCAGTGTTTTCTAGCATTCCAATAAGACCGTACACATACTACTGGCTTCACAACAGACAAACAATTCCACGAGACTGATCACAGTTCACCATCACAAAACTATCCTTTTCCTCACTTCCAAAAATAACACTTCAGGTACTAGTTGGTCTTTAGACGAAAACTGCTTTTCGACCCCACAAACACGCTGTTTCCATAATCCATTTACCGTAAACAAAGAGGACCACCAAGCTTCATCACTCTCACATGCAGCATTGAATTTTACACAGCCATGATTGCAACTATTAATGCTTCTGCATGAACTCATTAAACAAACCCCCAATCACCTTACCAACCACACTTCACCCAATTGAAGAAAAAGGCCAAAAGCAATAACTACACAATGCATAAACCCGAATCATTAATTTCCTTTCGATTTAACTAACTTCAAATTAATTCCTGAATGATCATGCTGAGAACCAAAATCCAGTATTCCAGTAATTTCAACATTATTTTTCAATCCTTGCCTTACAGATACACAGATATAAGAAATCTAATTGAAAGAGGAAAAACACAATACTCCGAGGTTAATAGCTATCTTACTCCCGCACGTCACTTCACTTTTGTTGCATGTAGCATGTCCATCACTCACACAACACAACACTTCATTTTAGACCAAAAAGGTGAAAACTTTGCACAATATAACCATATCCAACACTCCAACACCGTGTTGTGTCTAACACTTGCAGTCGAGTCAGAGTAACATACGTTAATAGAGTAATAGACCCACTTAAGCCAATATGAAAACCTCAGAAAAACCCAACTCAAATATAGGCAAGAAAAACAAAAAACACAAATTCTTGTTTATACTCAAAACGAGTCAAATAATTTAAATGGGACAAAAAAACAGAATACCTAGGACTAGCAAAAAGTTTGTCTCATCTATACAAACGGGGTGCTATATGACCCGTTTGAGTCTTAAGACGGATATAGAAGAACATAAACATGAGAGTGAGAAATAAAGAGAAGGAAGAAGAACATACTGTGAAAGATCACCTAATTGGCGAAGAAGACCAACAAGACCAGCAACAGCAACACCATCAAATATAACTTTGGAATCTTCAGACTCAACTCCATCTTTGTACAACTTCTTTCCTCCCAAACTATACTCATTCCTCACACCAAACCTTCCTAACGGCATCTTTCAAATTGACCCAATACAAAACTAAAAGGTTGCAACTTCAATGTGCTTGGTCGAATGTGCGCAGCCTTACCTTTAGTAGTTGAGTTTCAGTAGCCTCGAATGACGGAATTTATATGATAAATGATAATGGCCTAATGGGTTTGTTTTCAGAGGTGCATTTAATAATGCAATATAAAAAGACTGCAAATCTGCAATTAGAGTAATACAAATGGGTCGGCTGTACACAGTCTTACCTTAATAGTTCGGAATTAAAACGAACTCGAAAGTGGTGAAATGAAATGATATTGTAATGATAGCTTTTATTTTTTGGATTTCAGGGGGCTGAACTTTGAACTATATATAAATAAAGAGAAGAGGAGTAGGTAAGAAAGGAGCAGCTGAACAACTAGTCAGGCGAATTTGAAAGTAGGATGAACAAAAGGACATCTTTCATTGCCAACTCTACAAGGTATTCCTTGAGTTTGTTACTCCTATTTCATAACTGTTGAAATATAGAAGCAACTGTTGATATACCATATTCAATGTCACAGGATATACTGCTGATAATGGCTGCAAAGTGGAAAGTAACGCCTCATCAAATATGATTTTCATTTTTGCCTTATTAGATGGGTTGATATTCAGATGCGTCTTTTTTTAATAGGCCCCTTAATGTTACGGGACCGTAGCGGGTTTTTTGTTTGTCACATATTATATCACATTTTTGCACCTAATTAGTCATGGAAAAAGATCATCTCCATTACTCTCCTTTCTTCATTACCTTATACGAAGTATTACTTCTCAATGGTCCAGATTGTAATGGAGAGGATTCATCCCGATTAGTCATTATCCACACTAATGTGCATATAACAGTGCCATTTTAATCTCACATACACTCTGTATTTCTTTTCGAGTTGAAATTTGCTAAACATGTATAATCTTCACATGAAAAGCAAATGTTCTGCTCAAATAAGCAAATTACAATATGCTTCCTAGCTCTTGGAGCTACATTAAATTTGCTAAAACGAAAAAAAATTTAGTGGCAGTTGGAACTTGCAATTAAAATTAAAATGTAATTGCAAAAACCTGTGCATAATTTTACTACATCCCGCGTCCTTTTCCATCGTTACCCTTCATTTAAAAATAAAAAAAAATTGTTGATTCTTGACATCCCTGTCATCCCCGACCACCCCTCATACCTTCTCCCTCACCATCCCCGACCACTCCTCCACCAGCGTCGACCACTCCGATCCCCACACCGTCGACGGATATTACTCTTTTATGGACTTAAATGACCACTATGCCCTTTTATTTTCTCACTCTACCTACCACCATCCAACCCAAAAACTTTAGAGAGACGGTCACCATCCACCATCCTCACCGCCACCTCCCCTGCGCCACRGATTAAATCAACTACAGTACATGTCATTTGACATCCAATCCTTCTTCCTGATTCATCACTAGTAATTTCTAATTTAATATTTTCACCGTGACGTAGCTTAGATTAATCAAATACATCATATCTACCTTTATCCCTAAGTTTACCACTTGTTTAATTTAACTCAAGAATTACTCATACTAACAAATCATACTTTAATCAATCTTACTCTAATATAACAAAACCAGGAACATACAGGCCAAGAGGTGTGGTAATCATGGGATCCGATCATCCGAACTGCGGAAATTGGCATTGCAATATTGGTGAGTTTGTGGGATGTGAAATATTTCATCTTGTAAATCAAAGTTGAAAACTTTCATATTAAGAACATAGCATCGAACACAAATTAATATCGTCGACGCCTTAAACAAACCCTAATWAAATTAGGGTAACTTAATTCCCTATTTGATATAATATACTCCGTTTYGTAATTGATAAACTTAATAATTAAAATTATTATTTGATCGATGAGAATTGGCATGTATAGTTATGTAATTGACGGATTTGAGTAATCTTGGGAGGAAGAGAGTTAGAGAGAGTTTTTTTTTTCTCTCTAGGTAAAGGGCATACTATGTAAAAAAAAATGAAAAAAAGTCCATAATAGAGTAAAATTCGTACATGAAAGAACAACTACGCTACCCTAACCCTCGGTCGTCGACAATCCCAATCCACCATACTCGATTAATTTATGTCCCATTTAACCTCCGAAGTCGCTTCTCCGTCGACAAAACCTATCCATTCCCAACCACCCATCCACTATCCTCGACAACCAACCTACACCGTCGACCCACCCCTTCCCCAGCCCTGTCGTGGTCTATCTTCTCCCCTTATCCCTTTTCCATTCCTCAACACCCACGAACCCAGTAAACCTCCTCGTCGTCTATTTTCCTTCGCCGTCGACCCAATCCTCTTCTCCTTCTCCGTCGTCCATCCATGGGGGTGGCTGGTGGGAAGCTAGGGTTTTGCTTGGGGATTTCTTGAGGTTTTAATTAGTTGTATTTTTTTGTGAGTGAGAAATAAGAGGGGTAATTTAGGAATAAGGGGATAAATGCGCGGGATTTAGCACGTCCCAATTAAAAAACAAGTGAAACGTAACGCACTTAAGTTATTTTGTCCTACACAAATACACGGATAAGAATGTTCAGATAAATATTCATTTAGAATTGCTCAAAAAGAAAGTTCGTTTAGAAATGCTAAACGAACTATGTTTTTGAGGAGTGATACACCCTGAATCAAAACTTATCGGTATCAAAATCTGCTCTTCCGACTTCACATCTAAAAAACAAATTACCAGCTCGTTCAATCCAAAAAGATTCATGGCTGCAAGTGGCGACACCCGACAGAAACCACCTGCAATACACAGAAAAAACCGGAACAAATTTCAGAAACTTCACATTCACTTCCGAGTGACTTCCGAGTAGTGCTGAGCAACCGAGGCTAACATCAGCCAGATTAAGAGTCAAACTCTAAGAATCAAAGGAAGCTGGTACAAGTCCTATTCTAAGCAGTTGTACAAGTCCGGTAACCTTCTTCCCCATGATCAATTTAAGCGGTCCATCCCCAATTCCAGTACACTTCATCGGATCAGAAGGAAGCTGGTTCCGATGGGGAAGCTAGCTATACATATCTGCAAGATAAACACCAGAATTTTGTTACAGCACGCAAACATACGACTTTGAGGCCAGTAAATATTAATCGATACGCACGACATACAGCAACATGTACACCAAATATCAGTATCTCATCTTTGGCTCATGCATATATATGGATTATGGAGGCGTAGTTGCACCAACATGCAGCAATAAAGAATCAATTCCTAAGAACTTGCAAATTCTTCGAGTCAACCACTCAACATATGAGTTTCACATTAATATGACGTGGGTAGAGTTGGCAATGGGCCGTGCTGGGCCAACCCGCGTGCCGGCCCGTCGTGCTTTCCTCCAAAATTGGCCCGGCCCAGGCACGGATATTGGGCTGGCCGTGCCGTGCCGTGCCTGGCCCACTCACCCCAACCCCCGCCGCGGCCCGCTCTTGGCACGCCCAGTTTCGTGCCCGGGCCGTGTCTGGCCCATGGGCCGTTCGTGCCTGGCATGTGGGCCGGCCCATGTGCCTTAAGTTTATTTCACTTTTTTAAAAGATATTGTATATTTTTAGTACTTTTTGTTTAATAAATGATAAATTGTTTTATAATTGCTATAATTGCTATATTTTTAGTACGTTTTGTCTTATAATTGCTATATTTTTAGTACTTTCGTGCTAATTTTTGGGTCGTGCCGTGCCAGGCCCGCCGTGCCTGATTCGTGCCAGACCCACTCGTGGGCCGTGCCGTGCCTAGGCACGAACATTCGAGGAAAATCGCGTCGGAGCCCGCCTCAAGCACGACCGTGTCGGGCCCGTGCCGCCTTGAAAAACTCGTCGTGTCGTGCCTTCCCCGGAGTCGTGCCGCCCGCCAGCCCACGGCCCGAATTGCCAACTCTAGACGTGGGTTTAACTCCTGTCAGCATAACATTGGATAGAGCAGTGACAACGAGCTGCAACCGAGTTATCAGGGGTTTAAAGGTTACCACAACCGCATTTGAAGGCACTAAGGCAGTATAGACGGCATTTAAAGCAAAGAAAAACTGAGATCATGCCGCAACAACCGTTCAATATCAAGTTAATGCCATGCTTATCGTCATCGAAATTGGTCCTACGGGCTCCTTTATACTTCCTCCATCCCACTTTTACTGTCCCCTTTCCTTCAAATTTTATCCCAAATTAATCTCCCCTTTCTAAATCTAGTAATGAAAAACTTCAATTATCCAATATTACCCCTAGATAAGTAGATACCTAACAAACATTATGAGCACAACAAAACTAATATCTTAATTTTTTAGAATTTGAGGGGTGAACTAGGTAGTTCACCACTTCTCCTTAAATCCTCCAAAAATAGAAAGGGGGACAAACCGGAGAATAAAAATGTGATGGAGGAAGTAGTTTATACCAACTGTATAACTAGAAGCCTCATCAACAAGCAACAACAATACCTCCACAACTCAGGACACCATCTACAGCCTACAGGAACAACAAATTTCAATCTATTCATTAATAAATTCCCCAAATCCTACAAACTGACCCAGGCTCTAACCGGGATCCATTTGCTCCTCAATTGGATCATTCTGAGGGCAGTAATTGATACACTCCACAGCCACATCGTCCACATCTCATGGAAAAGTTAGAATATTGCACCCACAATAAACAATGTTAAGAGAAAGAGCGGCGAGATGATTCAGCATAGAGTTCCACACACCCAGTCACCCACTACGTGGCTAAAGGTTCACATCCTGTTCAAAATCCATTGACCTACCCCACAGCCATAAGGGACACTTCTTAAGGCAAAGGAACGAAAATTGAGAAACAAAAAAAAAACAGACATAGCCACTAAAAAAAGGAAGGAAAAGTAATAAACACAACATGCTGTGAATCTCAAAGATACTGTGATTGAACCAATTTCGTGTCCTAGTGGAAAGCGCAATAGTTTAGACTCACTCTGCTCCCGCGAGTGGTTTACCCATTCCATTTTACTCCGACTCAGACTCTCCGAAACTACTTTAAGTTTTATTTTAGATATGTTTTGTGTGGCGGGAAGTAGGTCTTGTACTTCCTACCCTACTTATGCATAAAAGGCGATAAAAAAGCAAACATAAAAACAATTTATGGGACGGAGGGGGTATAACATTACACCTTTACTCGGGTACTGAACTCTACACTTTAGACGGATATACCCGTCTAAAGTGAGACTAATTGATTCTCAATTCACATTGCATTTAATTTTAAACAAAAAAGCTCCGCTGGGAACTCAAAAACCGAGGAACACGCTTATTAAGAATATCTAAAGGCCCCTACCTCAACAAAACCAAACATGTCGGTCGACTGCCTCTTCATCAATGGCGAACTCATCTCCCTATCAATGGCGAACTCATCTCCCTCCTTGAACCTCCATCATCACCCTTCATAAAAAATTCTCATCAAAAATTCACAATTGTCCTTTTATATCAACAAAGCTTAAAAAAATCATACTCCCTGTCAGAAATCAAAATCACATTAAAGCTAAATCTACAATTGTGAATCAATCAGTGATATCAAGGTGAGTATCTCATTGAGCAGCATGTCAAATAATTGTGCTTGGCTTCAAAATAATCAGGTATCTTGCATATACTTCAATTTTTCCTGAATTTTTTTTGGTTTTTAGCAAAATTATATAATTCACTCATCTGGGCGAATTAAGAACGAATTGCATTGAAAATGAATCGCGAATTAATTTGTTCGAATCAATTCGCAATTCGGAGGGGGACGAGCGAATTAGGTAACCCTGCCCACACCCCAAAACTTTAGAACATGCATCTTCAAAAGCCACGCACCTAAGAAGTTAACATCAGGAAAATGGATAAACAGTATCCTGTGAAGATTCATACACATCACAACACGAGAATACATAGTATCTTGTTACCCAATCAGTACCATCAGTGGCCAGTGGCCAGTGGATATGACTCTATGCGTAAATAGGAAGCACAGGGACAATGCTAACTTTTCCAACTAAGCAAAGTGGTGAACACTCAAAGGCTCCTTAAACCCTGAGCTCATAGATCCAATATCACCCTTGAAAGGAAGCAATCAATAAAACATGCAAAATAAAAAACGGGGGAAAAACCACGCATCCAAGGAATATGTGTGTACACACAGTATCTCATCCATGATAACAAAAAGAGCAACAAAAAGGTTTAGGATTCCACCAATGGCAAAATTCTGGGTATAAATAACCCCATAGAAAAGCAAGAGACTATGGAACTGGATCTAAAGTACCCTTCTCTATCGAAACTAAGGACACACTCTACTTGAAAATGCAAACACACAATAATTCAAATTGTTGCTTCACTTGTCTGCATTTTCATGTAGAGCGTGTGTCCTTGGTTCGTAAGTTGGACTGTTG
This sequence comes from Silene noctiflora, assembly GCA_009801015.1. Lineage (NCBI taxonomy): Eukaryota > Viridiplantae > Streptophyta > Magnoliopsida > Caryophyllales > Caryophyllaceae > Silene > Silene noctiflora. Next base: position 159,653 of record VHZZ01000111.1, read on the forward strand.
GGTACACGAAATAGTGCCATTGGTGGAATCCTAAACACACAATAGACGAGAAGGGGGTACACCAAAGAGTGCTAAAGAAGTTCAACAGTTTCTACAAAATTCTCCCCTTTTATTTTGCCAAGTTGGGTCTTTTGCTTCACGAACCAAGTTAAAAGCTTTCTTACTTCGGAAAGATTTAAAAGGAAAATAATYCTCCCTTTCCTTTCAGCAACCCTCGCAACCAGCTTGGATGATTATATCCAAAGAAGGGTGGATTTTGTACTTCTTAGAATATTCATCCTAACTAAACATGTAGAAAGTAACAACCATCGATATTTGCAATTCACTCATCCACATACAACAACAATACTTCCACCCAATTCATAGAAACACAGTAACAAATTTATGTGCATTCTCCWAAAATCAAACAACAACAATAACAAACACCAATAAAATCCCATATTAGGTTGTAGGAGACGCTCACCCYAGGAGTTAGAACAACACTTAGCGCGTTCAATCTTCTCCAAACAAACCTGCATTTCAACAACSATCTGCATCCTCTTACACTGGATCTCTTTAGCAAACTCCATCCTTGGCTTTTCCAACTCAATCAACTGCCTTTTCTTCTTCCTCTCCACCCTCCCATACACTATCCTTTCTTCCCCTTCCCTCACCCTTTCCTCCTCACTCGCTGCTACCACCGCATAATTCCGCCTAACGTACTTCTCTCCGGGCAACACCGGCCTCTTTGACGGCAAAATCAGCGTGCTTATGCTCATGATACCATAATTTCCGCCACCACCGCCTGTGTTCCCGTAGTTTCTGACATCACGGCCACTGTCAACCACCATTACAATAAAAAACCCTAGTTTTCTCAACCTTATACTTATTCTTCAAAGTATCAATCCGATTCTTACACTGTATGCCCGTACGCCGAGCTTTAATGAGGTTACCGTGTGCGGCATTGACGGTGTCGGCGACCTTCTGCCATTATTTAACGTGAAGGTGGCTTCTTCGGTCCAGCAGTCATCGCGTATCGGTGTTGGCCATGGTGTAGTGAATTGCGGTGGTTGCTGCGGCGGCGTGGTGGTGGTGTTGGGGTTTGATGGGATGATTTCCGCCATTTTAGGGTTAGGGAGAAAAGGGAAAGTAGGGAACATCGTTAGGGGACGTGTACCAACATTTTAGAGAGGAGTATGGCGTATGGCGTATGGCGTATGGCGTATGTTTAGACCAAGCCAAACACATCGGGTCTTGTCGGATTTATGTTTGTGTCACGTATAAGTGGCCAAGCGGGTCACAAACTGTTCAATCCATCGTGACCCAATTAATTTTGGTATTGTCTTGGTGAATTGTGTCGACCCTTATATAAATGAGTCATAAAACCTTCACCTAAATTCGTTAATTTTTTGTCGTTTTCGTTTCGTGTCATTGTTTATTGGCTCTACGATTATTTACTCTTAGTTCAGTTAGCTTCCCTTAAAACGGATATACAATTATATATAAGTCTTGCTTCAGACAGTCTGAAATAAAACGGACCAATAATCACCATTTTTTAATAGGATGTTACCCTTTAATAACAAAATATTATAATTAAAAGGGTTTTTTGTCAAACACAACATTTAAAAAAAAAAAAGAAAATTTCAAACACCACCATTAAAAAAAAAAGTTTGTTAAACACAACCTTTAATAATTTTTTTTGTCAAACCCGACCTTTTTGGCAAGATTTCAGCAACTTCGTGACAACTTGAAATAGTGACTTTCGGTCGATGTTTGAGATAGCAAACAAGGTCGGTTTGAGTTGTTTTTAGACTCGTTGGAAAGGTGGGATGCGGGATTTCTAGGGCTTGTCAACACATTGGTCAAATGCGCCCTTATGTGGAGCATTTACGGTCACTTAAGTGTTTTGGATGCGAGAATTTACTTTGACTTTTTTGTTTGTTTTTCCCTCCAATTCACTCCCCTCGAACCCTCACTTGCACCCAACAACCACCACAAAAAACACAACTACGACGTTCCTTGCACTCCCCTCTACCTACGTACCAAATTTCAAACAAAACAAAGCATTCTAACCCAACGAAAAACCCACGAAAAACCCCCTAACCACTCGCTATAAACCAAGACTTTCTGAGTTGCTTCACTTTACACACCAATCGACCCCACATAAGTCCGTCTTTGACCACTGTGTTGACAATCCCATGAAAGCCTGTACTCTCGCCTTTCCAACGAGTCCAAAAACACCTCAAACCAACCTCGTTTGCTATCTCAAACATCGACCGAAAGTCACTCATTTCAAGTTGTCACCAAGTTGCTGAAATCTTGCCAAAAAGGTTGTGTTTGACAAAAAAAAGAATTATTAAAGGTTGTGTTTGACAAATTTTTTTTTTAAAGGTGGTGTTAGGAATATTTTTTTTTTTTTTTTTAAGGTTGTTTTTRAAAAAAAAAAAAAAAAAACTAATCAAAATTATCACTTTTTACCGTGAAAATAGAGTCTCAAATAAGAATTTGCGACAAACTTGCGTTCTCCCTTGCGGTAGGGTTCAACAGTTTGAGCAGACTGAAAAAATGGCAGGAAAATCAAAGAAGCATTCAAAACCACCATCTCCATCTTCATCTTCATCTTCATCAAAGCTTCTTCAATCATACAACAACAACAACACCAACACCAACAATCATTCTCCATCCCCTCAACAAGAAGAAGAAGATGATGAGTTTCTTCAACAAATTCTTGAAGAAGCTTCTTCAAAATTCCCCTCTTTCATCTCTAAATCATCACTCATTGCTCTTGTTTCCGACTTCGATACTTCTTCCCATCAAAAGGGTTCCACTATTTGGCTTTCTCACGCTTCTATCACTTCCTTTTCCATCTCTCCTGGCTCCCTTGTCTCCGTATGTATTGAAAACCTTTACTTTTTTTTTTATTATACTCTTTCCGTCTCAGTCATTTGTTTACCTTTTATATTTATTGTGAGGCGTATTTTAAGTTTAGGTAAACAAATGATTGAGACCGAGGGGTAAATTTTCATTCTTTTGGTTAGTACTTGTCATACCAATACATGTTTCTGGGAAATTAGTTTGTAAGCTGCATTCTGTTTGTTTTTTTGCTGATTACTCCCTCCGTCCCGGTCATTTGTTGTCTTATTCCATTTTTTGGTGTCTCGGTCAACTTTTGTCCATTTTAGGATTGCATTTGATGAACAATTTCATCCTTCACACCCAATTTGGTCCACATGTCATCTTATAATTGCCCCCCTCCCCTTTCCTTGGTCTTTGTGCCAAAACTAAAGGAAAACAATTGACCGGGATGGAGGGGTACATTGTTTTAATTTGACGGGTTTAACAATTGCATTGTTTTGATGTTAGACTTAGTTATAATAAACTAGTTTAATTGCCCGTGAAACTCACGGGTTCGTCTATGGTGCCTGTTTTTGTTATCTGTGTTTGCTTTTTAACATCATCAATTTCAAAGTCAAAACATTATTTGTGACCAGGCATTATGAATCTGTTAGCAACATGAGTAAATTGTAAACCATACGGAGTGATATTTGTGGTTTTTGAAGCTTATTATTAAGAGTAAATTGCTGAAATCGATTTTTATAACCTAGTTTCACATTGAGATATAATACCATATTATCAAATGCGTAAAGTTTAAACTATCATGATCGTCCTAATCACAATAGGCCTACCATAAATCCACATATCAAAATACTAATCCATGGACCCATGAGCACTTAGGTCACGGGTAAGGGATTGTTCTAGTTTAACCAGAGGTCTCGTGTTCGAGCCCTGGATTGTTTTGATGGTGACTTAGTTATAATGAATTAGAATGTAGGAGTAGTTTTCTGTATGTTTATGTTAATGATATAAAATTGGAAGATGTTTTGTATGATGTCACAGGTGTCCCTTCCTCGGAAAGGTTTGTTTCTCAGCTCTTTGGCGGCCGAATGTAGTCAACAACTTGGAGTTGATTGGGAAGGGAAAGTGGATGGTAAAGCTGGAAACTTTTTTGTTCTTGCTACTGCATTGCCTTCTACAAAGGTCAGTATCACAAAATTCTGTTTCTTTATGTATTTATCCAACATATATTAGAGAAATGACAAGTTGAGAGAGAGTTAATGGGCTTGATAATACTTGTTTGCACGCCAAACTATGAATTTCGTGGCGTTATTGACGATTTAGGCAGAACAGTGTGTTTTCCGGGTATTTGTGGTTTTTGAGCAGGGTATATCTTCAGTGGTAATTGTGTGATCAATGATCAACTTTTGTCTTCCGATATAGAACATATTCATAGAGATCAAAGTAAGCTCACTTAAGGTTTTAATCTAGACATATTTTTGGTTGTGGGAATGACATTCTTAATTATTGTTTGCCCATTTAGTTTTGTGTTGAACTCATTATGCTATACTGCTTCAATTCTGCTTTGAAACCTTGCTAATGACTGATGGATGAGATGGCTACTACAAAAGCTTTTTGCTAGAACTCTCATTGTGTCCACGTCGGCTTTAAAATAATACAGGCTAGTAACTTATATCATCCTTCCTGATTTGTACAGCTTGTAAAGAATCAAGTCAGAATTTCTTCAAACCTGTCATACTCACTAGGGTGTCCTACTACTGGAAGAACTGTCTTTGTGCACTGTATTCGAGGTGGACCATTAAGTAGCTTTGCTCATAGCAATGGAGATTTTTGTGGCTCTCATGTGGATCATTCTTTGGTTTGCAAGGAGCTATATATAAGGTCGATACCTTGTAAAAGTTGGTCATTGGATATAGAGGCGTCTTCCCCATTGAAAAAATTGTCAGACAAACCCAAAGATGGGTATGAAAATGGTGAAATTTCTTCCCCCCGAACACCAT